>JAIPMN010037113.1:0-26401 GCA_020650975.1 Apostichopus californicus
TATATGTTTATACTATAATACTGAATATGATCTTGTTCAATTGAATATCTCACCCTTCCTCCATCTCTTCTGATGCTAATTAATGAACAGTTAAAAGGTATTCAATATCAACATATGGTAAAAAGATTATAAACCTATCACTATCAAGTAACAACATATTTGTATAGAAAGAAAGAAATGTGGAACTTGAACATATTTGAGAAGAACGATTTTTAAGGAATAAAAACAAACATTACTGGGTAACTTGGAAGGTTATCATATTTTTTGTTTTGCAAAGATTCCACGTTCTTTACATTGGTTATTTGATAAGCCTGCCACTGTGAATGAAACCTACTTTGACAGTTTGTTCCAGAGTATCCTGTCTGACATCTGCCATTATCATGGGTGCATACACCTGTAAATCTATTGCAACCACCACTAATACAATGACAAGTCTGTAAACAGTTAGCACCAAATGTTCCATGAGGACAATCTAAAACAAATAAAAAGGTTACGATATATATAAATGAAATCAGCTGATAATCTCAGTAGAGCAATTAAGGAGATAATTTATAGAATACATACATATACTATGCTTGAAAAACCTTCATTGTATGTTAACATTTTATTCATACTGTATAAATAATAGGCCTGCGTAAACACAGTTGATATCAATACCAAGCCATTAATTAAATCTTACAGGGCTTGAGTTATGTTGTAAAGTTAGTGAAGCAATATGCCAAGACTCACTTTACAGGCCAGTAGTAAGCATCTGTTATAAACCATGGTTATCATCATGATTAATATATAAATATTTGTAAATTTTATTTGTAAACTGCATTGTGAAGCTTACTACACATCTAAAAAACCCATTTTTTAAAGCAACATATGAACAATTCATAACTATATGTACTTGTATATTTATATTTATATATATATATATATATATATATATATATATATATATCATATATGGTATATAGTATGTGACAACCTACAGCATGTTGTTACTTTAGTTTCACGTCTCTGCGCCGATCATCAGATAACTGGTCGCAAACGATCGTGTTACCTTCTTTCTTCCAAGCACTGCTGGGTGATCTGTTATAACGGGGACACTTTTTTTGTTAATTCTGTCCTATGTACGTAAGAATCCCAACCGTGCTTTCATTGATTGATGAATTAAGAAACCTACTTGTTCTGCAGTCAAGGCCTTTGAATCCAGAGGCACACCTACAGCCAAATGGATCTGGTAAACAAAACATGTAATCTCTGCAGGCGGAATCAAGCTCTTGGCCTTCAGAACATTGAAACTCACAGTTGAATCCAAATCTACCCAATGGATCACAGGCTGGAAATGAAATATATACATTATATGATACACAGAAAACATAATTCAGTTAGGAAATTTGTTGTGTGCTCTCATTACCACTTCTATATTTGAAGCTTTACACTGCATGACACTACTCTGACATTACTTTTTTACTCTGACTTAAATGAATAGCAAAGTTGTAATGCTGATGCTAACTAAAATGATATTTACCATCATGAATAAATCATCATCTGTAATTGTAAGGTTCTAATTAGTCCTTTTAAAAAAAGGGGACCTCAATAGTTCTTTTTTTCTCGGTGAGGTAATCGTCCATCTCACGGAATGATGTTTACTTGGTGAATACCAGCAGCGGTCAGTTTTGCATCTCTTCATGTGGGTGTGAGTCTTGGGGAATGAAGCAATCTGGTTAAACTCCAGAAAAAACAATTCAGAAAACCTCTCTGTCAGATCCAAGCCTGGACAGGTTCCATTCAGCTAAATGTAGGCCTTAATTTGAGGTCCAAATGTAGTCATGTTCCCCTCCCTGGATTGACAGTAGGTAAGGAATGCCAAAAACGACAATGGCAGACAATAGGAGTTAAAGATATTTGATCAATTTGTATGCAAGGCCTAAAGGGTGCTATTAGGATTACTAACTGCCTAGTTTTTCCAGAGGATGTGACTTAGTACTAGATAAAGTGGCACCCGGATGTTCCCACAGAACAGATATAGCATCTGTCCGGTATGCTAAACCTCCTGGTGCAAAATGTCACAAGTTTGGTTTTATGTGGGTAACAAAGATCTGGTATTGCCAAGTGTAGGAATAGAGCATTGCAAGTGACTTGAGACTGAAAGCACTCATTTTGATCTTGACATGATATCTGCTACAACCCTCTTGCAGAAAATCGTTGCACTGGAGCCTTTATAATACCTGTCCGGCAGAGGGCATCAGTGGCGATATTGGTACCCCTTAATGTTATACAGACATTGTATTATGCCTGTTGTATGGACTTTCCAACAATATAACAGGCTGCGAAGTGCACACAAAAGTGATAACCTTCTTTGCAATTGGTATTTATGTACTACCACATTCACCCACAGGGATGTACACAGTCCCAATGCTAATGATGTGGAAACTTGTATTACACATACCCATTCTAACAGATGGGATAATTAGAGCTAGAATTGTTTAGGTGAAAGAAGGACCACAAGATCAGTTCCATCCCTTTTTGTTGAACTACTGGGGTGGTTGTTGTCAGGTTGGTCTTTGGTACTGCTGCTTCCATGGGTCCTAACTCCTGAGATCTTTCTTGACCTATGCCTCCGGATTAGCCTCTGGATGAATGATGACTCATCAGTTCTTCCACAACCATTTCCAGCAGAAGCACAAGCTGAACTTCTTTGTAGATGATGCAGCAATATTCTGAACCACCAAGATCTTTTCTAACCTTCTCTGAGCTAGTTTTTAAGGACTGTTGTGGAATTAGAGAACTACTGCCCTCAACTGTTGCCTCACCTCCTATAGAATCACACGGCACTTAAAGATTAGGCTTTCTATGCCTTTTCAGCAAACTTGACAACCCTGCAAGGCTTCTCGAAAAAAAGTATCAATTTGATGTTTAGATGCATTTTGCTAAGATAGTTGTTGCTGCTTGACATCATATTATGACTAAAGTTTGGCCAAGTAAAACCCAACAAGATCATTTTGAGCTTTGTGACTTATTATAGTTTAAAGTTATGAATTTCCAAGACAGAAAAAAAGATCCAGTGATATATGTGCAGCAGTTTTCAGAGGGCTGTTACATTTGGACCACTTTGGTGACAGAACTTAGTCCTCACGTGACTACCCTTTTTTTGTGTAAATGAAACAATTTGGTTTCAGCAAAGTCTCAGGTGGTCACCTTGAAATTCCTTGGTGAAATTACTCATGAAATGGCTGTTCTAAATTCTATCTTTGGCGCAGAAATTCCTTCCCTCGTACAAAACTTCAGTCCCTTGGAATATTTCAAAATGCTCAACACCCCCTAAATATTCTTTTAAGTCAGTTGTATATGTTAAGGCATTAGATTGTTAATAATTTGAAGAATTTCACATACTGTATAACAAAGCGATTTCTCCATATGAAAACTTTATTTTCATGCCTTACATTTGCACCTGATTTATGATTTTTCTCAAAACAGATCAGGTAAGAATTTCTGGTCTGCTGGGAACCTGTTGCCAGACTGCATCTCTACCTTTGGTTAAGAGCCAACAAAGCAGACACAATCCATAAATTAGGTTTTTACGTTTATTTCTTTTGACTAAACCAATTAACAGTTTTGTTAAGGTTTGATAGTTATACATTGCATTTGTTGATGGGCTGTAGAGTTATCAAGAGACACAAAAGTATTCTTACCTGAGAGACAGTTTAGACCTTTAAATCCAGCAGGGCAGATGCACTCTCCAGTTGCGTCATCACAGACTCCTCCATTGTAACAATTTTCACAGATGCCAAAGCAATCTGGAGGACCCCAATGATCTGCAGGGCAAGCTAAAGGGAGAGAACACCACACTAGAACAACATGGAGTACAAGACTACGCAGATAAGGAAAACTACGGAGGGCATTCAGTACAGGTACTAATGGAAGGAAATTACCACTCCAGTCTTATTAATACATAGTCTAGGGTGAATGGCAATGCTGATTAACGTTCTAGATAATACATGATAACAAATTCTATTCCATATTTAAGTGCTTTGTTGATGAGAAAGGGATGAGAATGCAATCTTCCTAATAAATGTCTCAAATAACTGACTCAAGTCAACTGGAAGACTCAACATTACCCAGCGAATGTGAGACTCTGCTCTACTATACTAGAATTGAGTCAAGTGAAAGGAAGATTCGACTATCTAAACTCAACAATTTCATTCAATTCAGATCGACTAGGCATCTACTGATGAAAGAATTTTGCACATTATAGTAGGTTACACAACAAAGAGGAAACTAATAAGAAGTGTGAAGACCATTAACAAATTGCTTCAAAATATCATTATGACTTTACTGAAATGACAATTAGTGACCTCACTTAATATCATGTGATTAATTTGAGACGTCACTGATATATGTAGAGAATTTTCCAAGCATGAATCAAGATCAAAAGCTCCCTGGATTTAAGTCCAATTCACATTATGTCACAGTTGTTACCTGTCCTACTAAAACATGTCATATGTGGAGTATATATCCAATGATAAATATCAAGCTTAACTCATTCATAGTATAGTACTTAGGGCAAATGTAAAGCATCATTCGAATTTAACTTTTCATTTGAAAAACGTACCTGTTAAACATTTGTTCTCAGAAAAGCCACATGATGATCAATGATACTCATATAATTAATCTCTTGAACTGAAATTTGGAAATGCTAATATTGCAAAATTTTCTTAAATGATTATAGGATACATTTTTGATTGATAGAAAATGTTTGTTACCTCGAACAATGATCCGCTGAAGTCCTTGTACAGCATTGTTACGTCGAGTATTGTGATAACACTCATAAATTCCAGCATCTGATAAACTAATTCTTCCTCTACTTTGAGGTACATTCAGAATAAGAGAACCAGAGTTGAAGGAAGCACTGTCGTCCTTTCTCCAAACCACTGCGTTGTTCATACTAGTCACCTCATCCATCCTTAAAACTATTCCTTCATCACCATTATTAACAGTCCTTGTAAGTAACCTGTCATTTGGAAGTATATTTGCTGTTGGGAAATATTTATGAAATTATAAAATGCTTTATCAAGTTTACATGAAATTGTGTCATATAAAAAACCCACAAAAAAACAACCGTTTCACCCCACCCCTCCAACCACATACTACTCTTAGGTAGATAGGTTTCACTTAAAACTTTTCAATTCTTCCAACATGGGTATGACACTTTCATCATTTCTTCGCAATTTTGGTATGTTCAGAATCACCAAAAAGAACACTACTCAACTTTAATGAAGGAGAAAAAACACTTGCTGTTTCTACATCAAGATCTACTGTAGTTTTTGAGATATTGTTTTACTGATGGAAGTATTAGAAAATATTGCTTAAATTAGCTGAGACGAAAGTGACAAAATATTGCAATTATATTAGTTTTGACAGCATATATTTTTTCATCTTGTAAAGTCTATCAATACCGCCCTTGAAATGCACTCAAGTTATTGACTAATTGCCAGTTAATTTCAGTATTACTGGTATACTCACAGAGTCACTTTGATCAAACACAAATGTTAATTTCAGACGCTTTCCCTACATGTACACAGATTGTTTTGGAAAGGAGATATAGATGCCTTGAAATTCATTCAATTGATCAGCATTACTTTATTGTTTTTTCAAGAGGCCAGTACTACACAGTCGGCATGACTGCAACCAAGTTTTAGGACTTGTGAAGTTACCCCAAAACTCACGGGTTTGGGTATTTACTAACGACGATACTTACCTGTCTCCTACAACACTAACGCACATTTCCTAGTCTACCTAGACGCCACTGGTATAATTTTAGCACTGCGCCCCCGGTGACCTCTCCCACAGGTCACCGCGCACTCTCTCTTCCTTCCGGATTTGCCCAATATCGCTGTGGCCGTAAAACCGCAGCGGGGAGGCACGTGTCGGGTGGGAGACCTCGCCCGAAAGGGAGTGCGAAATCCGCGCCGAAGTGCCCGTAGCCTGCTCAAGGGATGAACGGTAATGTGAATCAAAGCAATAATACGAGGCACAAGGCACTCACATGGTGAAGCCTAGGTTGAGAGCGTAGATGGCGTGGTTCGTTCGGTGTCCGGACTGGATGTACATGTCCTTGGTGGATATGTCCGGATGAGTATATCCGGATGGATATGTCCGGATGAGCATGTCAGAGTGGATATGTCCGGTTGAATATGTCCGGGTGGATATGTCCTGGTGGACGTGTCTGGTATATCCGGGCCTATCCAGCTGTGATGGCAAATACTATTGATAATTTATGAGAACAAGGATCTACCAGTATCAATTGACCAGCTAGATCGATTTCTTGTCGGCGTTGTGTCGGGCTCGCGAGTCACGTACGTGGCGGAGGGAGGCGGGTGAGACAGGTAAGTATCGTCGTTCGTAAATACCCAAACCAGTGAGTTTTGGGGTATTTACTTCACTCCTCTCTCACCTGTCTCCTACAACACTAACGCACAGAGTGGCACTGCTATGATGGTGGGAGGCCCAACGGGCGGGACCTGCCCGCAGGAACCCTCCTCACCGCACGGCCGAACGTCGACTCTGAAGCGACCGTGTCTGTTAGGTATGACGCGACGAACGTCGAAGGGGAGGATATCATCCACCGGGACCCCTGGAACAGAGCCTTCGACGCCGCCTGGCCCCAAATGTCGCGGGCCCTGACCGGTTGGTCTGTCCCCGCATGAAGGCGAATTGCCTACACCAGCCATATGCTGATTGTGTCTTTTGAGGCAGCCGAGAGAGGGCTCGTGGGTAGTATGAAGAGGGCCTGTGATGATCTCAGGTCTTTTGTCTTATGTAAATACCATTTGAGTGCCCTCACCGGGCACCACAGTTTGTACTCCACAGTGTCGGAGGCCAGGGACAGCTTCGGGAGGAAGATGTCCCCTGCTATGGAGGCGAGCGTCTGCTTCTTAGCGAGGAACCTGGGGTCCGGAACCAGACGCACAAAGCGGATGTGTCCTTCCGCTGAGGACAATGCGTGCAGGCAACTCCTCCTCCTGGTAGAGGCAGTGGCCACCAGTGTCTTGATGGTGAGGTCCTTGAGGAGGGTTGAACCCATTGGTTCAAAAGGTGGGCGGGCTAGGTGATGGAGCACGCCGTTGATACTCCAAGCTGGTGGGAGTTTACTACGCATGGGCCTGAGGTTGGCCATACCCTTGAGAACTGCCGATAGCCGAGGGCAGGTGCCTACCGATGATCCATCTGAGAATCCTGAGTGGATCGCCGCGATAGCCGATCTGTAATTTCGAATGGTGTTCGGTTGTTTACCCTCCTCGAAGAGGAGCATGAAAAAGTTCGCTAGTTGTGCCGCAGAGGTAGTATCCGGACGGATCTGTAAACGGGAACACCATTCGAAGAATCGTGCCAGTCGGGAATCGTAAGTGTGGACGGTACTTGGCCGCCTGGCTGACGCTGCCACGGCGGCAGCGTCTGGAGAAAAGCCGCTCGCTCTGAACCGAGCCCGGACAACGGCCACGCAGTATGTTTCAGGGACCATAGGTAAGGTAGACTGACTCGGATACTTAGCAGAAACATGAAGAATCCTGTCGTAAACTCTGTTAAGAACCTTCGTCGGTCGTAATTAGCAGAATTCCAGCAAGAAAACGTCAGTTTGGCGTAAGTGAAAACGGAGCTCGTAAAAACACGCGTTTTCCTTCGGAATGGTAAATTCGGAAGGAAGAGAGAGTGCGCGGTGACCTGTAGGAGAGGTCACCGGGGGCGCAGTGCTAAAATTATACCAGTGGCGTCTAGGTAGACTAGGAAATGTGCGTTAGTGTTGTAGGAGACAGGTAAGAGAGGAGTGAAGTAAATATCAACGTTCAAGGGAAAGTACTGCAACCAACACTACAAACAGGTAAAGCTTGCTCTTTACTATTTGCCCTTAATTATTAACGTGGACCACTAACATCTAATTGGAGCACCGTCATATTTGAAGGGCAAAAATCTGAATGCTTCCATTGTGCGCATAAAAAATTTAAAAAATCCTGAAAATTCAGGGAAACATTTTGTGACTATTTGAACAAAATAGAATATTGTTCTCAACTAATTTATTGCAAAACCCCAGGATTTAATTCCTCTTTAAATTTCCAGCAAGTTTTAAAGTTCCAACTTCAGCCACAGAAACATCAAATTAACATGAACACAAGCTTGCAATATATTTTCTGCCAATTTGGTTAGTGCAAAAGTTTGACCCTTTGACTTTCATTGAACTTTGACCTTGGGCTAAATAGTGAAATGTTGAATTAAATTTTCAAGCTTGCAAGTTGTACATGAGTTTTCAGGCTTCCAGGCTGCCAGGATGTTATCATTTTCATATAATCAAAATGTCATTTTCGTTTGTTATAAATTTAATAGACTTTGACCTTGACCCCTTTGTCACTTTCACATTGCTTTATAATACAGTAAGCAAGGCCTAGAAGAATAACACAACCACTCAATATATAGTTTCCATAAACTAATATGGATCACTTGTGACAGATATGACATATATAGGGCAAAGTGTTTGAAACCGTACTTGCAAAAGGTCAAAAGTCATGAACTCTAATCATACATATTGGCTAATAGCTTTTATTCAAACAAAATAGATGTCTTGTGTGATTAAGAAACACCTGATTACCAGCTACCAATGCCACTGAAAACTTAACTTGCTTATTAATTATCAAAAGTACAAGCAGTCAGTTCTACTGTACTACACTAGTATGTCATAAGTCACAGAGGCTCTACATTGCATGCTCAGTCAGGGACAGCAAACAGCAAAGTTTGCTGTCTACCAGCATTATGACTCAGGAGGCGTTTGCAACATGTTTACATCTTATAAATGCTCACGCTCTCACATCATCCAAACCAAACAATTTAGTACCCATACATTTTCCACATCATGCACTTTCATGTCAAATATTGCTACATATGGTAAACTGATAGAGCTGCACTGATAGGCTGCAACAGCTGACATACCGTACATTATCTCATCCGCATGTACAATACAATACATGGGAATTAGAATTTTTTTTGGCAATTAACATGCAAATTGCACAAATGCATCTATTGAGGATCAAATTACAAGTCTTTTGAACCATTTTAACATTGCCCTGTCCGTTACTTTCAAGCCACGATTTCACTAGTAACATACTTTTTTATTATAGTATCATAAATTTGCATTGGTATTCATTGACTCACCATCTGACCTCAGTAATATAGTCTGGATGGATGTCAGCTCCCTGTGAGTGCCAGAAATATCACAAGCAAACACACCAAAAGCTCCATTAGAATAGCTACTCAGGTAAATCTTGTAAACACCATCAGATACATAAGAAGGATAATTTGGAGGTTGATTATAATAAGCATTACTTCTGGTATTGACTACTCTTCTTGAAGTAACCGTCAAGCCTGTCTTGTCTGTTTCACTGATGTGACACGTAAAGAATTCCCGTTCAGCAGCATTAGAGTTGAAGGCAAAGCTGTTTTGTAAAGTAACTTTGAGTTTCCCTGAAATAAATGACTGAGATACATATTCATTTCATCCAACCTGTGAGGGGTGAAATATATTGCTACATACAATGCAGGCCTCTCCAATTCCTTTTCCTTGCTACGAAAAGGATGTTGGTTCTGTTGATGGTTAAACTTGTCTCCCTAGTTTAACGTCATACAGCCAGCACGGAGAATGGAAAACACACTGCATACTTGTTGGTGCCTTTGTAAGATTTGATTTATATTCTTAATCTTCTGATAATGGAAGTCCAACTTACTTGGTTTCTGTAACTTAAACCATTCTGAAAACAACTCTGGGAGTTAGTGTACAAACAGTGTTTGCAGATGACAGGAGGAAAACTACATAATTACTATACAGATATCCTCACAGCTACTATCTTTCTATTTTTTGGGGGGGGGGGGGGTTTGAAGGAGTTGTTTACATTACTTATTTATTTCAGAAGAAAAAAAACATAAATATCATTGCACATTTAGCCTAATATTTTTGGGCATAAATTGTTTCATTTCCTGAAAAATACTGTCAACTACAGTACTTTAGATGGTCAAATCGACTTGATCAAATCCTCATATACCTACATTTCACTGGAGTAGGCTGCAGTATAGTACTGTTTAAGCATACAAACAGGAACCTTCCTAGAGTCTCAGTCACTCTGAATTAATAATAACAACTTTGGAACCATGCATGGGTATGCATGGTTGTAGATAATTGCATTTTATCAGTAAGGGAAGGGCTTTGAGTGGCAAAGTCAAATGCATGTAAAAGTTTCAGTATAAATGATCAATTTGTTTAAACTATATATTCAGCATATATCTTTGGCAAAATTATTTTAACTTGAATATACTATGGCCTATAAAGCTTGATTCATTAAGGTACTGGGAAACATGTGCTAACATGAGTAATCATGTTCAATGATTTTAAATTCATGGACCATGAAGTTTATGTTTGTTAATTCATGCATCACAACAGTGGAACGTGTTTTTTCCAGAGAGATGCATTCAGTTGATAATTAATTACTTGAGGTAGTGAGTAGTTATACCTTGAACGAGACCAGATTGAGTAAGAAATATAACCAGAAGAATCCTGGAAGGTGACATCCTCTCCACTTGGTTTAATAATTTTCTTCCAAAAATTCCAACTGTGGAATAAAAATGGAACAACTTGTTTCAACTACTTGCTTCACCGGTGCAATGATTGCAACTTAGATGGTTTCGAGTACATACTGTACAGTACCTAAATGTTGAGGGCCCATGGTAAGGAATGTTTTATACTGCTATTCAAGGAAATTCCAATTTAAACCTCATGATGAAAGCATTATGGTAAACTAGAATTGATGTCCCTGTCGGTGCTCTTTGTAACCAGAAAGCCACCAGAGGTACTGATTACACTTCCACGTCTAAAGTTCATTTTAGTTTCACTTTAGTGATATTGTTACAAGGTTGTCAACTTTGATGTCATGACACAGTTGACCTCATTGAACTTTGACCTCCACCAAACAACAAAAACAATAGTGTTCTTGCACTCCATAGGATAGATCCACATAACAAAGTGCATCCAACTTTCATTTCTTGAGTGATTGTGCCCACAAGTGTTTAAGACTATGACCTCTGCTGACCTCAACTGACCTTCCGTCTCCATAGACTAGGGTATTTCATTTTATAAGGTGGATCAAAGTATTATGTGTGTTCAAAGTAAATCCAAGTCGTCCTTCTTGAGTTAGAACGCTTTTAGACTTTGACCTCTGTTGACCTCAATTGATATTTGACCTCCACTGAAAACAGCACAGTTCTCTCACTCAACAAAGTGGATTCACTTACTAAGTATGGAGTAAATCCAAGCTTTATTGTTTAGTTATTGTGTTCACAAAGTTTTTAATTTTTAACTTAGACTGTCAACCTTAAATGACCTTTGATCTTCCCTGAACAGAATAGGGTTCTTCTTCTTAATGAGTTGGAACCATATAACATTTAGTTAATCCAAGCTTTAAATTTGAATGATGTGAACTCATTGAGGACTCAATTGCTTTTTCCATAGTTCAAATCCACATACCATAATTTAAACAACACCCCTTCACATTTCCACTGCAGACGTAGTAATTCTTCTCAATCAAAGTCTGATGGTATGAATGATTTCTGTGATCTCGTAAATAAAGTTCATGCCAAAATAAACCATGTACTTTAAAGCAACCTTTTTAGTTGATTTTGATGCATTTGTTGAAACTAATTTATTCTAAAGTCCCATGGTAATGTTAGTAACAAGCTTGACTCAGAAGTTGAGCTTCTTTTAAACTCTATGTATATAAGAAAAATATATGTGAATTTCACTTCTCTTTAATTGCTGATTTACATTAACTCCAACGTGGACAAGCTAGTCTGTGTGACTTTTGTAAGTTTTAAACTAATTGTTTGCCAGATTTGACAAAATTTATATAGTAATTGCAAAGATGTTCCTAATATAATCGGGATCCAGGATAAGATACTTTAAGATACAGCCAGTCCGGCCTATTTCTTATCTCACTGAGTATGACTATGACTGCCCGGTGTGACATAAAGAGCCAGATCAGACCACAGGAACCGTTTTTATTAGGCACCAAATATTTCATGTCTTCATATTTTAAACAAAAGACTACATTATTCTCTTGAAAACCTACTTCATTGAGCCCACTAATTAACCCTGGGCTATGGGACTGTATCCCTTACACCCATCCCCTTCTCATTGAACCTACTTACTACAGATATTAGTGCAAACTGTACTGGAGTTCACTACAATACTCTTATGGCAGGCAATTTAAAATTGCTGAAGTTTGATGGCAAATGTCTGGTACAGGTCTGGTTACTTGATCGACTAAATGTTAAGTGTAACTCGTACTGAAAGTTAAACAAATAGGGAAGGTTTCAACACTTTTAGATACTGGTAAGTATACTGCTTGTCTAGTCAAGTATGTCTTTAAATACAACACACAATCAAGCAAGAGTGTGTATAGGAATAAAGCATCAACTTTATATCAAAGAATTCAAATGGAAAGAAGGAAAGATGCAGACAATAATGTAAACAGTCTTTATTTCCTGCTTCCTCTTCTGGAGAGATTATGCATGATGGGTAAATCCCTGTATTGCATGTACATAGTTTAATAGAAGCACCAGCTATAACTTTTCCTATAATTACTTAAATTAAAGAAATTACACGCATGTTATGTACTTTATAAATGATGAAAATGAAAAAGACTGCGTATCTATTTAATAGCATTCAATAATATTCACCATATTGCTTTAATCTTTTCTGGAGCTCCTAAGTCCCTGCTATCCCCAGTGCCACATCACAATATACAGTACATCCCTTAGGAAAGAAGACTTCAAAACATGAATACTTTGAACTATTTGACAAAAGACAGGTCTCTAAATTATACATTTGATTATATTTTACAGTACAGACTATACACACGGTATGCTATGCATAGTCGTTTTGTTTTCCTGCCATGTTATTTTTAGGCATATGAGTCTCTGGGGCAGGATGATGACGTAATGGTATAAGTCCTTACGCAGTGGATGCTTTGTTGAAAGGTACAATATATTACACTATGATATGAGGCATCACCCGTACCATTACAATAGTTACCAACCTAGTATGTAAATATATATACTCTACACAAATTACTTAAAGAGTGTTACCTGGTAATTGATAGTACAATATATTTAAACTTTTCTATTCTAAACACTAAGTGCTTTTTTGGTAAACTTTAAACAAAGAAGACTTGCTGAAGATTTCAGTAATATGGTTATTACGTTGAAGGTCCAGTTATTAGACAAATAATTCCCAATGGGTGCAATGCTATACATACTTGTTGACTCCTTATGCATTTAATTCATAGTTCAAATGCCTTGCATTTTGTAGCTGTTTCTCCCTCAAATTTCACGTGCTGTACTTGCTAAAAATTATTATTAATCAGGACTTTCCCCAAATTCAGAGATATTGGCAGGGTATTTCCAATGACCATTCTTTAGCGGCGTCTTTCCCAGAAATCATGGATGTCTGCAGGTGACCTACTTATAGTTACGCCTAGGCCGAGATGCGATTCACTCTAAAAGTAACATACATATTCTCAAAATATGCTTTTCCTATCACCTTATAGTGCTTCTAGTTTAAAATTTTCACTGAGGTAGCCTATCGTTCGTCTGTGCATGATCCATTATCAGAAGTCAGTATTCCCTGTTATGCCACAATAGCGTTTCTAGTGTTCATTGACTATAACCTGGCGGTTAGTCATTATATATATGTAGACTAGACGTACACCTAGGCTTCCACCAGCTACATTAATAAGTTAGGCCAGTATTAACAGTCCTTACAAGTACACTAGCGTTTGCGTAAGTAGCTGCGAAGAATGCAGAATTAGAATATCGTTTAGACATTACCTGACGTAACAAGGTCTTGTTGTATAGCTCCTTAGCCAACTTTCTGCTTTCCTGTGCAAAAACACTGCAACAATCCACTCTTGCAGATTGTAAAAGACTCACACAATGAACAGTAATATCCAGAGAACTTCAATTACAGGTCCGTTTTAATACGTTACGGTTAGGCACTTGTCCGCACGACCGATATGTGTGCAGACGACAGTTAGTGCGTTAATAGTGTTTCTAATAGCAGTATAGCTTTCTCCGAGTAACTGTGGTTTTACCAATAGAGAGAGAGTCATTTCCGTGACAATACATTGTCATCTGTACACCTTGCAGAATATCCGAAACTACAGGCTATACCGGAACTGTTGGTTGTGGTCAACTTCCTCGTTGGTTCTCCCCCCCCCCCACTAAGTCCCTCGATTCCTCCAATCCTAAACAAACGGTAGTGACGTATACACCAGGCCCTTTCGTTTTCATACCATGTTATTTTTAGGCATATGAGTCTTTGGAGCAGGTTAATGACGTACTGGAATATCCCACTCGGTGGAAGCGTTACTGACAGGTATTACGTAACGACATGAGGCATCACCGCACTGCTACAATAGTTACCACTGCAAACACAACACATAAGAGAAAATGCTGGTCCGGTTAGTTTTAACTCTTCACAAGCAATGACAGTGAAAAGACAATCGGAAGGTGGACTGAATGGTCAGCTAGAGATTTATCTTATGCCAGGGATGCAAAGTCCCGCTATGGTTGTACGTGACTGTTCTGACAGATGGATGGTAATGTGTGTCAAACTAGATACGAAAGTTCGTCTACATTTATTCACTCCAGCAAACTGTTTCCTAATGGTATTTTCGGGGTAACCGGCTGTCAACAAGAAACATGTGAGGGACGTAATCTGTTTATGATAATCTACAGAATCAAAGCAAAAACATTGACAGTATTATGGACACCTATCAAATTTGAAGCACATTTTAATACATTTGCTATGTTTGATAATCTCATTCAGAATCTGTTGAAAAGCTCTTTTCGTTTCGAAGATATACATGCACTTTTGAAGTTTTGATAAATCTGGGGAAACTCATTAAAAATGTGCAAAACTATGACGCAGAGTTTGCGCTCGTCAAAAATTCTTATTTGAGACCTCAATAAATTAACCCCTAATTACAATCCCACATATAACATTTAAATAATGTGATGTTCCTCTTTTCAGAGATGACAATAAAATTTTCCAAAAATCTCCTTAGGCCAGAAACCTGTGTTGAGTGTCCTTGAAACGAAGGTTATAACAACAAAGGAATTACATAAGAGAAAATTATGCAGTAACCCCTAACACTTCATCATTGTGTATACTTAGCTAATTTGTATTCATAAATTAAATTAAAATTAAGAAGATTTGTAAAAAGATCAATCTTTTATGGATTTTGATGGAAGTTGCAGCTCTGTTTATGATATGTGTTGTCTATTACAGTGATTATGAACAACATCGTTCATAGTTGAACGTTTCAGTCTTAGGCAATGGCTATACACAACTAAACATTTCAGGTTCTTTATAATTTAACTGTTATTAGTTAAAGAAAAACGACTAACGGGAACAACAGTTTTGGAACCCTGAGGAAAGCCTTTTACTTGCTCCGTTAATTCTTGTTGCAGCCGGCTAATGAATGTAAATTTTAACACCCTTATTGTAAGGAAATTAACTTGTCGGTAATAAAGAATTGTAGATAATTGTCTTATATTTCATTTTATCAATTCATGCCCACCAACTATCTACATTGTGGATATTACTTTAAAACTTTACATATAATTAGAATTAGGGTTAGGGTTGATTGTCAAATTTTTATCAAAGTTTTTGAGGATTCCTAAAAAAAAAAAAAAGTTATTATACCAAGACACCCTTCTAGATTTTAACACCATCAGTAGATTGGTATTTGGTTGCCGAAAAGTAATTTTATATTAGCATTCAGTCACACGTAGAAAGCAGGAATGAATTGGAAAATTTCAAAATATGATTTATAATAAGTATTGCTCACCAGACTTTAATTCTTTTCTACTCTATGTGATGCATTTTAGTGTATGACACTAAAAAAGTAAGCAGCATTCATATTGATAGATGAGTAATCGGCAGTTTATATTGCTGAATCGGCAGATATATTGCGAAAAATAGATGATGCCAGACACCACATTTTCCACGTAGGTTGTTTCCGTAACTAGTTCTCATCATGACTGTGCTGTTTTGGGGTTTTACTACCCATCGTTTGTCTACTGTCAGCTCTCAATCGAACGTAAGAAAAGAGAAAGCTGTGACGTCACGTCTGGCATACAATATTGTGTATATTCTGTTGAGACGACACCATCTATTGTTCCCTCAAAACCACCTTCCCTCCATCCAAAACAAATGATGTCAAATCTTGTTTCAAAGCAATCAATGTATTGAAAGTTGATATTCAATTCCATTGAACAACTATTCGGTGGTAATGAATTGTGTGGAGTACCAATTGACAATCCCAGTTAAACTATACGTCGACCCTCAAGTCATACCATCTCACATAGACTTTTTCTGTCTGTTTCATTAATTCACACAGGAGTGTCAGAATTCACACAAGAGTGTCGGAATCACAAAAAACTAATTTTTTTTTCTCTCAAAGGTTTCAGAATATTTAAATATTCTAAACTATAAGCCATTTCTTATTATTCCTATGCATGTCTTAAGCCGAAACTAATATCTAATTTACCTCACAGTTTCATCATCGAAGGCTTTGGTATTGTTGGTTCTTTGTACCAGGATTGGCTCTTCCGTGTCATGTGATTCCCAGTATATTAACCCATTTTATGTGTCTGACTAATTGAAAGGACTAATATCATTTTATCACGAAGGCTTTTACAAACAAAGCGTGGTATAGGTATTGATGAATAGTATTTTTGACTACAGCATATAAAACGTGATAAATCTGTTACATCTCTAGATTGTCAGTTTAAGAGATTTTATAAAATATTTCATAAAATGTACAGAAGACAAATTAAATCTTTCCAATCTCTCCAGCATTTCGACCTCACATATAAATCGTTAGTAGCAAAAACTTGTGTTAACACCTAACTAACAGACTAAAAAGAAAACCTATCACTGGACGTCTAATGCTTTTTTTTTTTGCTTTGCTGGATTAGGATTCCCACATCTCCGCCATTTATGAGAGTGTGCTTCATCGACCCTATGGCCACACCATCTCCAAGTTCCTTGATCCGTGACCCAATCGATATCACAAACGTGCATATATTACTTTAATATTTGAACATTGAATACAATAGTTCAGCGGTTTGTAAATATTACATAAATGTCTGTTTTTACCTTCAACTTTACTTTAATATGTATACAATGTATCCTGCATTTTCTTCTGTTTCGCCCCAAATTACTCACGTAAACATTTTTTCAATTCAATTTATTTCTCATATGTAATTAACTCACTGACAAAGTAATTTTAGCAAATTTATGACATATGATGGACACTAGAAAAACAATATTGTAGGTAATATACTTGCTAACGTTAATTTTTATATCCATGCTGGGTATAGCTTATGATATGTTCTCCAAATATTCAATAAAAACAATTAATGAACGATCGACGATTGTGAGAAGTACATTTATTAAATTGAACATATCAATCCTACTGCACCATTCGACTGACACAGTTCTACACCTTCTTTCCCATCAATAAACTAGATGTTGTAAGAAATGCTCTTATAAAATAAAAACATGGTTTTCCAGGCTACTAATGTGATTCAATAGATTGATTATTATCATCGTATATCTACTACAGAAGAACCACAACTTCGTAAAATGTTCTTCTTTTTAATTTTTCTTCTGTTTTTTTTTAAATTCAATATCCCCTTTTCTTGTTCACTTACAAACAAACTGCGTTGTTGAAGTATGGACTGACTTTTTTTTTATATCACCCGTTGGTTAAAGGCTTTATACAATGTGGGTCTTTAGCTCTGTTTCTCTTAGAATGATCATCTGGGATAGCTGATAGCTGTTTTTAATTTAAAAGAGCAGGTTGTGTACGTAACGTAACTTATCTCGCTCGCAAATAAATATGGTCACAATGCATATTCGGTACGGTTTCATCATTCTGAGCTACATTCTTATCATTCACAAGATACATTTTAAAACCCGCGAGAAACAAACAAACAAACTATCTAAATTCCAGACAACAACTCTTATTTTACCCTGCAAGGGTCTGTCATTAACAGTTCTCTTCTACAAGGTCCTTACCATACTATGTTATACCATAAAGCATTCGATATATTTCGCCCAACACTTACAATCATGCATGTCATTAAAGGGCATCAACACAAACGACTCTAATGATTATGATGTGCTGGTATCACTAAAATAATCAGTTAAATGTTTAGTATGTAAGATACGGTTATCTAAATTTTTCTAAACGAAATACTGCTTATATAAATTAAACTTTGATTTTAGAAAAAGAAACTTGCACATTTGATAATGGGAGAACTTTCGAAAGGGTAAGTACAACCCAATAACCGAACGGTTATTGATCTCATTGATGTTATTATGGAGCTATGTGTGTAAAACATATAAAAACACCATATTCTCGTACACATTTGGGGTAATAAATTATATGGTGATCAACGATAACATATTTGCATAACGCCAATATTTTTTTTGTACATTTTGATTCTTGACGCCCTTTATGATTACTTTCATGTCAAACTTAACGTTACAATCACTAAGCTATACCAACTCAAAACCAAATAAATGTCCTGCTAACAGAATCATATAAATTCTCATGGACAGGGCGATATAGGCACCTGATATCAGTCTCTAGTTTACGTAAATTGCTGTGGATTCCTCCGGCACATTGGGAATCTCATAACCATCTTGCTCAGTTTGATTTATTTCTGTGGATGATTCATGAGCTGTTGCATCAGATTCCACAGACAAATATTCTGTCTCCAAAGGTTCCTTCTGAATATCAGATTTGAAGTTAAGACCGTCATAGTTATGACGAAGACTGTCCTTGGTCACCTCTTTCAGGGGAAGATACTGTGCTTCATCCGGAAAATCTATGAAGATAAGAAGATAAGATGGCTGTCGTTAGGTGAACGTCACAGTCAACACAGCTCCTGTTTTATTTGCTTTATATGTAGTCTTATATTTTTTATCCGTGTCTATGATTGTTATGGATGCTCTGTAAGGATATAAAGGCAAAACTGTGGATATTTTGATGATATTTTGATATACAGAAACCCTGGTTTGAAGAAAAGAAGAAAACAAAACGTAAGAGTGTAACCTAGGCTTATATAGGCTATGGAAATGTACACTATATTGCTATATAGCCTATACGTATGCCATGCTTTTACACTGTAGGACACTATACCATTTCCGTCAGGACACTATATTGTCCGTGAAGTACGTTAGTTAGTTACGAACAAAGAGAAAACAAGCAGGACAATGGACGAGAAACTGGACTGTATATTGGAACAACTATCCAAGCTACAAGCTATGCCTAAACAATTAAATACTTTGAATCAACGCCTTTTAATGATGGAGGAGAAGCTGAAGTCGATGAATGGAGCGATTACCGATATGGCAGAGTCGGTTGAGTTTATGGAGAATGCTGTAGAGAAGGTTAAAGCTGATTATAAACTTAAAGCAGATAAGACAGAGGTAACTAAAATAGATGAAAAACTATCGATGGCAGTGAATTCGCTTCTTTCTAAAGTTCAGATATTAGAAAATCAATCACATCGTAAGAACTTGATTTTCTATGGTATTCCGGAAGCAGTTGAATTAAGAGAACGCCGGTCTTCTGAGCGCTTGATTACAAAGGAAATTGTCAAGGATTTGATGGGATTGGAGGTCAATGAAAAAGATATCGAAAGGGCTCATAGAATACCAAGAGGTCCAGTGATCGGGAACATCAAGTCCAGACCGACCCGGGTGTGTTTTAGTCGTTATTCTGACCGTGATGAGATTTTACATTCAGCCAAGCCTTTGAAGGGAAAAACTTACAGAGGAAATCATTTTTTATCACGGATGATGTGACCCCAACAGTGCGAGATGCAAGAAAGCGACTGCGTCAAAGCCTAGAGGTTGTTAAAAATAGACCAGGGGTAAAATATGCTTTTATCCCATGGACTGTCCCAGCTTCGCTAATTGTTGTAAAGGAAGATGGTACTCGACAGAAACTTCTTCATGTTGATTGACGACTGTTTTGTGGAGTTCACTATGAAGATTAATGTTATTATCAAGCTCATCATTATAGAGCTCATTTTGGATATTATTTTGTATGTTTATTACGTTTACGCAGTTAGATTGATATTTGGGTATTTAATCATGGATTGGAACAATACTATCATGTCTATTCTGTATTTTATTATGGACTTTATCATGGAATTAATCATGATACGTATTATGGATAATACTTCTTTTCAGGAACATTGCCTTGACATTTTTGAGGACTATTATTAAAAAAAAAAATTGAGATAGACACTGTGGAAAACAGGAGCTGTGGTGAGAAATCTTTGCTTTTGTTCTATGTCGTTTACGTTTTGTGTGGGTTATAGTAATTTATATGTTTGTTTATGTTTTTTTTATTTTTCAAAAATAACTCTCAATATATTGACATTAAAGTACAACATCAATGTGTTATGGAAAATATGTAATGAGAAAAAAATAATTGTATTACATGCTATGGTTAGCTTTGATTTCGATTTTGATATTCTTACCCTAAATGGCGGGTGAAATTATAATATCGTCTTTGAATTGCCGTGGGTTACGCGCCACTAATAAGAGGAGTGATACTTTTGATTTTCTTAAAAATAAAAAGAATCATATTTATTGTTTGGAAGATACTCATTGGGATGTGGGTATTATTGACACTATAAAAAAGGATTTGGATGTGGATTGTTATATTGCCCCTGGTACAAATAACGCTAGAGGTGTTGCGATTTTTAAAAATAATGATTTCGATTATATAATCGAGCGAATTCAGCTATCGGCAAAAGGTAATTATATTGCTATGATTTTGAATATGGGCTGTTATAATATCACTTTTATTGTAATCTACGGTCCCAATGCCGACACTCCATCCTTTTTTCATAATTTGCATGATATTATCGAGGATTTCAATACAGATCATTGTATTATTGTAGTAGATTGGAATGTTACACTTAATCAAAGTATGGACACATTTAATTATCAACATATTAATAATCCTTTGTCTAAACAAGTGATTTGAGATCTTATGGATAATTATGATTTAGTAGATGTGTGGCGGGTTTATCATCCAATTGAACGGAAGTTTACTTGGTGTCAGAAGAATCCATTTAAGCCCGTCGTTTAGATTTGTTTTGGTTTCTTCTGGGTTAATGAATATTGTAGTAAACACTTCTATTTTATATGGATATAGGTCTGATCGCTCTTTAATTAGCACTACGTTTAATTTCTGTAATATCAAGATAGGGAGAGGGTATTGGAAATTTAACAATTAACTACTTGATGATGACCAATTTGTTTGTATGATTACAGATACAATTAGGGATACCATAAATCAATACGCCTGTTTGATCTATAATAGAGAGAATATTCATTCCATTTCTAAAAGAGATATTCATTTTGTAATAAATGATCAATTTTTGTTTGAAATGATTCTTCTTAACCTTCGTGGGAAATGAATTTCTTACGCCTCGTACAGGAAAACAAATAATAATGAGAGGAAAACCTTTCTGTTAGGCGAGATTAATAGGCTGGAAGATATTAATAATGTAATAATGAGGGATGAACTGGAGAAACTTAAAAACGAATTGGAAAAAAATTAGAGAGAAAAAGATGGCGGGCTTTAGAATTCGTTCTAGGGTTCAATGGATTGAGGAGGGCGAAAAACCCTCAAAGTATTTTCTTAATCTGGAAGCACGTAATGCGTCAACAAAATTAATTACCCATCTAACTAACAAGGAAAATATTGATATTTATACACAAAATGAAATTCAAAATGAAGTGTTTATGTTTTACAGCTATTTATATGATTCACATGAAAATGATTTACATGATGTTGACTTGGAAACGGTGCTGTTTGGTGATTATAGGGTTTTGACTATTTCAGAATCGGAGTCACTAGAAGGTCCATTACAGTATGAGGAAGTTTATGATGCGTTAAAGAAAATGAAAAACGATAAGTCTCCTGGAACAGATGGTTTTACTGTAGAGTTTTATAGGTATTTTTGGTTGAACTTAGGCCATTTTCTGATTAGATCTCCTAATTATGGTTTTGAGAATTCTTTATTATCTATTACACAACGACTGGGGGTAATTTCAATTATACCAAAGGGTGATAAACCTAGGAATTTGTTGAGTAATTGGAGACCTATAACTCTACTTAATGTTTCTTATAAAATTGCGTCAGCTTGCATTACTAATCGAATTAACTCCGTTCTTTCTCAGCTTATTTCGTTTGAACAAAATGGTTTTATGAAAGGTAGATATATAGGTGATTGTATCCGTACTATTTATGATACAATGTTTAATCTTGAAAAAGTGCATCATCCAGGACTTTTATTTGTAATTGACTTTGAAAAAGCTTTTGATTTGGTGGCTTTTAGTATTATTGAAAAGCTTTACATTTATTTAATTTTTGGTTCTTCTATTTTAAGGTAGTTCCGTACATTCTATAATAAAATGACTTCAACGGTTTTGGTAAATGGTACATTTTGTAATTATTTTACAATCGAAAGAGTATGTAGACAGGGTGACCCGCTGTCACCCTGTCTCTTTAACCTCGTTGCTCAGCTTTTGAATATTTATATTAATAACGAAGTGTCTATTCGTGGTCTTGACTTTGGGGGTTATGAATATAAAATGACTCAATATGCGGACGATACAACGTTTTTAATTGATGGTACTATGAGTTCCTTTAAAAATCTTCTAAATGGACTTGATTTTTTGGGTAGTTTTTCTGGCCTAACAATGAATTTGGATAAATCTATTTTGGCTGGAATTGGTAGTTTGAAAGGGTCTTCTGATCTTTTTTGTAAAGAGAGGAACATTTGTTGGAACCAGGGAGAAGATTTCACTATACTTGGAATTATTTTTAATACTGATCTGGATAGAATGATTTCAGTAAATTACGCAAAGGCAGAAAATAAAATTAGGCATCTGATAAACATTTGGTCAAAGCGTAATCTAACTACGTTGGGTCGTGTAACGGTTTTTAAATCAATTATCTTACCTCATTTGAATTATTATTTGTTAACATTACCTAATTTGTCGGATAACATCTTGAAAGATTTGAATTCTTTATTTTTCAAGTTTATTTGGAAGAATAAACCTGATCGTGTTAGTAGACAACAGGTTATTCATGATTATGCAGAGGGTGGTTTTAGAATGACTGATATTTTTAGTCACATTGTGGCTTTGAAAGTTACTTGTTTTTGTCGCCTGTTTGACAATAATACTGGGAAAAATTGTCTTGGTGCTTGGTATTTTAGTTAATATGGTTTTACTATTACAGATGATATTATGAATGGTTATTTTTTTATTAAACAGTATAGCATTGCATTTGATAATATTTTTTGGAAAGACGTTTTTTACTTATTCCATTATTATATGGTAAACTATAATTATGCTTTTAGCAATGATCATCATTTAATTCTATATCAGCCTATTTGGAACAATAGTTCAATAAAGGTTGACGGTAAGCCGGTTTTATATCGGCACTGGATTAATAGTGGAATCCATATAATTAATGATTTAATATCAGAAGATGGTACATTTCTTAGTTATAATCAATTTATCAATATTTATAATGTGCGTTCAAATTTTTTAGAATATTATGGATTGATAAATGCTATAAAATCTTCTTGGAATAAGTTTTTTGGAATGCTTAATTACAGTTTACCGAGACCTGTCATTAATTTTTATTGGCTATTGATATCTAAACAAAAATGTATTTGTAGATATGTTTATAATAATTTGTTACATTCATCAGTTGTTAGGAATAAGGCTTTATCAAAATGGTGTGAGAAATTGAATATTATGATTTTGGATAAAGATTGGTCATTATATTGTCTCATTCCATTTAAATGTTCCAATGATGTTAATATAAGATGGTTTCAATATAGAATTATTCATCGGCCTATTCCTTGCAATCATTATTTGCGTATTATTAATGTAGTAGAATCTGATCAATGTGACTTTTGTCACAATACTGTTGAGACAATTGAACATTTATTTTTTTACTGTCCTTTTGTTCGTATATTGTGGGAGTTTCTCAATAATATTTTGACCAATGCTAGTATTGATTTAAATATTAATAAGGTAGAAAGAGTATTATTTGGTTGTAATCATGACTGTATGTTTAATTGGATTGTTATTCTAGTGAAATATTATACTTTTAATTGTAAACGGAAAAAACAAATTCCATCTGTTTTTGGATTGCTTGACTTTTTGAAAGGTTACTTTAGCTTACAGAAATGCATTTTTAGATCTAATATGAAAAATGATTGGGACCGATATTGGGAGCCTTGGGTAAACTTATTGGGGATTAACATTGAACATTACTAAAAGATATACTTTCCCATTGCATGGGATTATATGTATTTGAATTATTTTTGTGTTTACAAAGCAAGATGATACATGTTGATTGTCGTTTTTGTTTGTACTAAAATGAGAGTTGAATAAAAATAAAATAAAAATATATTTAATATGTTTTCCATTCATTGTGGAATACTCGGGCCTCAATAATGATTCTTGTTAAAACTCAATATATATATATATCTCTGAACAGTTGTCTCTTTAATAGGTATTATAACAACTGATTGTCAAAGGGAACATAAGTTTCAATAATTTATGGCCGGAATACATCCAGAAACAATGGTGATGAGAGTGTGTTTAACATGTCATTACCGAAGTGATTGTTACATTTCTTACTTTGGCAATTTCATCATATGCTTTGAGGAAGGTGGATGCCATCAGTTTCTTATGACTAATACAGCGAAACATAAGTAAACTCTTCTATGAGTCAAATTAAATCTGAAAAAGTGTTCGTGGTCATTTCATTTACTTTTGAACTATTTCTATGAAAAAATGTAAACAATAATTTTGAACAGCTCTTAAAATGTTCGTATATTTTGCTTCATAATCAGCCTTATTCAACAGTTTTAATGCTAACACATGCAACAGGTTTGTAACCTCAACTTTGCAACATAACTCAAAGCCAAACATTCCTTTCAACCTTTTGAGTAGATATCATGAAATAATGCGTTTCATATCTTACATGGTTCAGCATAATCTTCATCTTTTTCCTCGGTCGCATTTGTATCTTTAATTTGTTGAGTATGTGCTCTGTTTGAATGTCTGGAGAAAATAGACACAAAATAAAAAGAACAGGAAACAAAGATACGTAATGTTTTAATTCTCATTTTTTAATTATGTTTGTTCTGCAGTCAGAATACATAGTCAGACTTTTTCTATGTAACATGATAATTTTTTTATTAATCGTATCATTCAATCTTACTTGTTCTCCAAAGGTAATCTTGTACTCTGTCAAAATCTCTTTTGCTTAATACAGTGTTTTGCATGTTGTCACATCTATGTAACCTATAAGACATACAAATCCACATACGAGGATTTGGAAGCAATAAACAATAGCTGATCTAACTAGTAATGGATGTGGAAAGTCTGTTGCTAGAATGAAAGTAATCCAAATATATCCTTTTCAGAGATGCGAGGCATTTTTTTTAAGGAATAACATTGCTAAACATCCTTTCAGACAATCTATTAGATTTAATGTAAAGTATACATGTCAAATATTAATCATTGTCTATAAAATCATTAAAAGTTATCGTTGAACACGATTTGTCACAAAACAATGTGAACTAGTTTGGCCTTCCAGTTGGTGACAATTGTGTAACAACGGCAAATATGTTACATTAGTTTTTAAACATTGCATGTATCGATGAAACACGTGGTATATTTACACATACGTAGCGCTGCTCAAATTTTAGCAGTGTTTGCAATTACAACCATAACAATTTTTGAATGGTCCAATGGGTAAAAATCCAAAAATTTAATGTAGGATTTTTTCTTTCAGCAGGAAACGTTTAAATATAAATTTTCTTTTTTCATCTTACCAGGTGCAATTTTGGTTTTTTAAAGTAACATTTGTATTCTCATGGTTTTCAATGCAGCTTTAAAGTCACAACATCACAATTAGTGATAAAGGCTTACGAACATTACCTTCTGTACACGAGTAACACAACCGACATGGCAATCAACAAGGTCAGTGTTATTAAGACAATCAGCACAACAATTACGATAGTATAGGAGTGACCTGTAAAAGAATTGTTAGAACATCAATTAGTTTAACAAAGATTAATGAGACCAGGGACGAGAAATCACTATCGTACATTTGACTCGAGACTCACAAATATGACCAATGTGAATGATCACACACGTGTAAATAAGTGACATGTACAAGTC
>JAIPMN010037115.1:0-15541 GCA_020650975.1 Apostichopus californicus
GTGGCTAAATATGTTCTGTTTGCAAGATGTTAATCTCAAAAGTAATTTTCTTCTTGTTTAAGTGTCAAATACAAGTCAACATTGGTACCAAAGATGTTCACCCTCCAATAAACAAAACATGTTCACTCTCCAATAAACAAAAGATGTTCACTCTCCAATAAACAAAAGATGTTCACTCTCCAATATACCAAAAAATTCATCGCAGTGTCACTACGATGTCACAAAGTCACGAAATACACAATTGAGTAAAACTCCTCCTGTCATGACAGCTCAATACAGTGAAGCCTACACACAATTCAGTTAATATTATAAAACATTTACAAAGGGAAATAACATTTTCAAAGGAAAATAACATTTACAAAGGAAAATAACATTTACAAAGGCAAATAGGTCGGACTTACTTTTCCTTTGAAGTTTTTTTCATTTCCTTAGAGGGGCTTTTGCAGTCTAGCAATTCTATCTCCACAGTTATGGTCTCCTTCACTGTCTGTATCTGCGGTTTAGTCAGCTTCACCTTTTTCGTTTCTTCTTCGTCTTTTGCGTCTTTGTCCTCTTTGTCTCCGTCCTTCTTCTTCTTCTTCTTCTTGTCCTTCTTCACTTTCTCTCCGTCCTCCTGAAAGTCAAGATTCACATAATGTCAAAGACTGTCTGTGAGGGCCTGTAAACTATCGGTGAAGGAAGAGGTGGGGGAGGGGGGAGGAGGAGTGGAGACCCAAAACATGGATGCAAAATGTTTTCAGTTCAGAAATTTGGCAGACATTGAAATATATTTTATCAGCAGGTTTATGATCTAGCCAACAAGATTGATGAAGTTTTTGTTGTTTGCTTTTCTTTTTCCAACATCAAGTTCATAGTCCAAACTAGCTGTCATGTAAACTTTTATTTTTTATAAATCATTAATTTCATTTTATAAATATCATATTTGTGTTTAACCTTTCCAGCAGATTAAAATATCATTTCAAATAATGATTTCTACATCAACAACTTTTTCAAACTTCCAAACTTTGCTTTTCATGTTTGTTGGTTTTTCATATTACAGGACAATGTTTTTCCACCATGACACATTAAATGACAGAATAGATTATTTAACTACAGGATCCATTTGGTGGCAAACTTGAGGAGGGTGTCGTGGTGTCGCTACCTTCTTTTTTTCAGTAAATGCTCAGTAGGTTTGGTAAAGTTCCCAGAGCAAAAATACATGTTTAAATAGAAATTTGTTTGGGAAATTAGAGTCATTTACATAAACATGACACTGTAAAAAGTGTAATGAAAACAACAACAACAAAAACAAGGGAAAGAAAAGAGATCACGATATATAACCTTTTCATCAGTCTCATCCTTCTTTTCCTCTTCCTGTTCTTCTGCTTCTCCTTCCTCTACTTTCTCCTCTCCTTGCTGTTCCTCCTCACCATCCTCTTCTCCTTTCTCTGCCTCCTCAACATCCTCCTCATCATCCTCCTCAACATCCTCCTTGTCACCCTCTTCTACTTTCTCTTCATCCTGTTCACCATCCTCTTCTCCTTTCTCTTCCTCCTCACCACCCTCTTTCTCATCTTTAGTATCCTCACTTATCTCATCTTCTCCCCCTTCGCTGTCCTCCTCGTCACCATCGACGGTTTCTTCGTCGGTTTCTTCAGCAACTTCGTCTTCTTTCTCCTCATTTTCATCCTCTGTTGGTTTCTCTTCCTCTAAGTCCCCTTCATCCCCTCCGTCATCTTTTGAATCCCCTTCACCCTGTTCCTGTTCTTCACCTTCGGCGTCACCATCTTCTGCACCATCGCCTCCCTCTACGGTGTCCTCTGGAGCCTTTTCTTCCTATAAAAAGAACATTTCCGGTTAGTAAGGAAAAAGATATCCCTATATTCCACGTTAATTATCCCGCGACGATGTCACTATATCCCACAATAAACAAGAAAACGATGAATAAAATCATTTCCAATTATGTCAGAAAGCAACTTATTTTCACACTTGGGCTAAATTGTAAGGATACATCCTAAAATAGAACACACTTCCTACAAATATAAACCCTTCACAAACAAGAACATTTTCTACGGTTATTTCGTAGCAAGGGTTTGGATAATTCGTTGACAAAGGAAGAAAACTCTAATAGCCTTTTACAAAAATTTAAAATTTTGAAGGAAAAACAAAATCCTACCAAAGGTTAAAAATCCATCCTAGAAATCCTCAGGTCACTGGTTCAAATCTCTCACGAAGAAATTCTTTGCCATTTGTTCAATATCTCCCATTCAGTTATACGTTATTCATTTACTTCATATTTTATAGTTTCAAATTTAAATATAAGCAAAATTTCACCTCTGTAGCTCCATCCTCTGTCTTTTCGTCTGTGTTAGATCCAGAGAAGAATCGGCTGATGGTATCGCCAAGCTCTAGAATTTAAAGAAAATGGTACAAATATTGAAACAGAATGACAGGACCCTGGTGATAATTGAGATGTTGTAACACAGCTCTATATAAATATATATATATAGATATAAATATAGATATAGATACATATACAAATACTTATACATATACTCAACATATACATATACATATACATATATATATATATATATATATATATAAAAAGACATTTAAAAGGAATAACTTCCCTGGTATCGCAGAGCTGTTACCTAAAATGGGTCAAATTAATTAGACCTATACAAAGATGTTACAATGAATTCTAAAGTCGATCACTTGAGGAGCCCGAAAAGTTTTAAACGAATAAACTGCTCTAACTTTAACAGTGAAACAAAATTCCGACCTAAAATTAAAATCAGAAGAAAACTAACTTAATAAAGAGAGAGAACTCACTTGCAAATGTAGACTGCTCCTCCGCTTCTGTTTCGTTGACCGTCACGTTCTCTATCCTCTCGAATACAGCCTCCACCTAGAGGTTGAAGGGAAGGGGGAAAACATCAGAGGTAAAGATGACCACTCTCACATCGGGATGACTAGAGGCAGATGAATTTTACTCTTCGTTTGTCATATATTTTCCTATTAAGGTGTGTGGTAGACTGAGCAGTCCAGCATGCTTTTTAATCAACCAGCCTCACAGATTTTAATAGGGTCATCTCTCAAAATGTAAAAGTGGTGTGGAAAAGCAACCTGGACTGAGGGTGGTGTTTTTTTTTTTTTTTTTTTAGATTCTGCAACGAACAAATTCATATTTTGTACCGTAAGATCTACCTAAACTCGAAACAACCATCGTCGTTTGAGGATGTTTCTAAAATGTTCAAAACATTTGGTAGCAAATGAAATGATGCTGTTGTAGGTCTAGGGTGTCAGTCTATACATTGATATGTGTTTTTCAAACTTTTGAAATGACAGAAGTATTAACGAGGAGTGAATGTACTGTGTAGATAATGAGAACTTAAGAAGATTCTTACTCGATACGATCCAACAGTTAGACCCTGATCACTGCGTGCGTTTATATACTTAAAATAAATAAAGCGCAGATGATATCTTTTGACTTTACCGAGTCGAGATGCAAGATGCCGCTCTCATCCATCCTGAAGTGTGCCTTGATGCCTTTGGAGTCTTCCTCTGTGTGCTTCTCGAGGGCATCGGCGATGCCCGTAAGAGATATCACGCTCATATTCTGCGAACCAAAATATCTGCAGCAAAAAACACAAAGTAAAGTGAAAACTCGGTGACGAGAGTCTCAACGATGATATTTCTGTCACATCTGCACTTTTGCATCAAGTAGCATCTTAGCTTTAAACGAGCCATGTAATGCCAACTTAGGAACTTGAATAAGGTAACGGTCCTTCTTAAAGCCAGATTTTGCATTTAATTATAAAGAGTGCACAAATTTGCATATCTGTCAGAAAGCCCTGATCAATTCTAATCACTTTGGACAGGTTCCCTTTCAGTCTCATCGTTACGATTTAAAAAGTACTTTCTCTTCCGGAGGAATGAGCACTTTTGGAAAGACTGAGCAAATCAAAAGGTTTGTGCATGTTTATAACGAAATGCAAACTACCGATTTATAAACTGAGAGGGCGCCACATGGGTTCCTCTACGCCACGTTATTGAACTACGACCACTTATAAAAAACTGACACGGAGAGTGTCCTCGTCCCACAAAATCGAATGTAATGTTTCCTCGCTTCATTCACAAACATTTAAAGGGTTACCCCCTAAATTCTGTATTTCCTGGCGATACTTTGGAGAACTAAAGAAAATAGTATTTGTTGTCGTCGGGAGTGATTCGGTCTCACTGTTAGATGGCAATAGTAAATTGTACCACCATACTGTGGCATATTTTCATGCAAAATGCAGCACTGAGTGGAGCAATTATCTTGTGGTTTTGGATAGTAAAGGGAGTTGGTAGCAAAATCGCAAAAACCCTACCTGACATCGTCTGGGGTCATCATGCCATTCAGGTCTCCATAATTGATGTTGAGTTGAAAGTCCTCTTTGTGTTTGTTAAAGGTCATGACCTTCTTCTGGGGTATCACATTGTTCTGATGGAACAGGGTCCTCATCACGGTCCTCTTGGACTCACTGCCATCCTCTTCTGTCGAAATTTTGTCAAAATCCACCTGTCAATGACAACGACCAAAAGACGAGACGATGAAATCGCTGGATTTTTTTTTTTTTTTTCCCATCTCTTTTATTCAAATATCTCTATATATCAGAACATATAAAAAGCAACATGAACAAATGGAATACAATCAATTACTTATAACATTCTCTGTATCGCCGGAGCTTACGTTCATCGTTTTTTTTCATGTTCTAATAGAGAAATAAAGTCACCCAAAAACGTTAAAACATCTGGCAGTTGGTGGATGATACCATGCAAAGCTCAAACTCTCGATTTTGACTGACGTTAAGACTTAACTAGGAATTTAGTGTTTTTGAAGGAAGGCCACTTACGACAATTTCCCTTTATTTGTGACCCAATCAAAACAAGATGCACAATTGTTTAGGTCAGACCGTTGATGCCTCAAATATACTCTTGAAAATTTCCTGTTAAATACTGGCCAAATATACAAGTCTATTGTCTACAGTATTCATAATAATTTTGCAACTATTTCAAACTTCCTTGAAATTATCTTGCCCAGAAACAAGTCCACCTTATGAGCCTTGGATGGATGACAGTCTTAGCGTGTGTTCCAAAACAGATTCAAGGCTTAGAATATCAAAGTGGAAAAATTTGTCTTGGGCAGTTCTAACACACATTCACATACAACAGATGCACATGAAGTCGTGAAAACCAAAAGAAAAAGTGAATTTGACAGAATGTTTAGGGATTACACTTTTCTCATTACAACCCAGCCCTTCATCATTATTTTTTTGTAATGTTTTTTTCTTTCTATTTTCTTTTCCTTCTTGAAGATCTTATCTGTCAGATTCCTGTATAACTTTAAAGGTCTACGGACATCTATGAACAACATTGTCCTTATCACTCTAATAGGCATCTAGCAATCAGGAAAATAGCTGCGACTTCCATCAAAATCCATCAAAGATTGCCCAGTTTACAAGTTTTTCTTAATTCTAGTTTTTATTTATGAATAAAAATGAGCTACTTATGCATATTGATGATTTACAGGGAATGACTGCCAAATTTTCTGTTAAATGTTATTCCTTTTTATACACAACCTTCGTTTCAAGGACTCTAGACACAGGTTTGTGGCCTAAAGGCGATTTTTAAATATTTTATTATCTTCTTTGAAAAGATAAAAATAACGAAATTTTGATGAGCGCAACACTCCATTCAGTATATAGTTTGCTCATATATTTAATGAGTTTCCCAGATTTATTAAAACTTCAAATCTGTACATCTTGGAAATGAAAAAGAGCTTTTCAAAAAATGTCAACAGATTTTGCATGAGATTATCACATACAACAAATGTACTGAATATGGGATAAATTGGCTAAGTGTCTGTAGTTCTTTGATATAATTCTTACCCGGATCGGAAATATGCTGGCATCTTTAACGACAAACTTCTTGACTTTGAAACCCTTGCTGAGATGAGCCGCCTGGTAGACTGCTCCTAAGGCCGCTGCTTCGTCGGCATTTATATTCTTTGCTAGTTCTTTCCTAGCAGTAAATAAGAAAAAAGACATAAAAAGAGTTCTATAAACACTTTTTTAATACTTTAAATATTTACATTTATCAAAAGGGTATTGTTTTCAGTTGCTGGGTCATTCCATATCAAATCACCAAAGTTTAAGAGTATGTTGTAGTTTGAATTTTATTGTATTCTTGGAACACCATGAAATAAGCACATTCTCAACTTTCAGTTGCATTGCTTCAAACCTGGCTGATTTAGCACACTTTGAAATTACACCATTTGTCGCCACTGTGGCATTTTCCTGTTTTTTGCAGGTGTGATCATTCGGCATATTTTGAAGCAATGATACTGAAACTTTCAGAATATATAATGATGCTTACTTCAATGGTGCTCTAATAATGCAATGAGGGTGGTCATATTTGGAGAGGGTCCAGCAACAGCCATCCGTGATTTGACACGGAATGACCCTGCTACTTTGTCTATTCAACCACAAGCCTTGGACACTAAAATGACCAAATACAGCAGCCTGAAGCTTCCAGTCTGAACATGAAGAAAAAAAAAAAACTAAATATTCGTAAATAATCGGAAAAGTTAAGAGCACATTCAGTTAGGAAAATTTTATATTTAATTAGGAAATTTAAAACCACAACAACAACAAAATTCAAGAGCGTTTTTTGTCTAAAAGATTTATTACTACTAGCTCACTTTTTTGTCGCTTTCAGTAATGCTTCCTGGACCTTTGGTACTCGTGTCCCTCCACCGACGAGAATGACACTATCGATCTCAATCTGGAAGAAATGGAAAATATGTTCTTAAGATGAACTGTATAACCGAAGGAGCTCTTTACTAGTGGGTGGCCAGCAGCACATACTGTGATAGGCTGTCAATAGACATATATTGCCTGCTATTCATTACAAAGTTGTACTGTTGTTACCATAGTGATATTAAACCAACCACTTGCTAGTTTCCTCAGGCTTTATCATCAAAAAATTGAACACTCCTGATCCAGGTATTGACAGACTAAAAACCACCTGGTATTTTTGCTAAACTAATAAAATCATCAATAAAATTAACCGATACATCTTTGATCATTAAGATCTGCCCTAGCCATTTTAAACTTGTCCAAGTCTTCACTCATTTATGGCAAGTGGCATCAAAGCCATTCTATCTCCCTAAGAGACTATCGCTATGGATACGTGACTGGCTTCTATTGAACATAGTGATCACTATCACAAAGGAGGACAACTATGACGATGGACATCACTTCGAAGTATTATTTTTTACCTTGTCGTAGTCTAAGAATTGTCTAAATAGTGAAAGCTTCAACATCCTTTTGGAAGATTTATCAGGCTAAGTTTAAAGGAAGAGATGAATAGGACCTGAAGTCAAGAGGTTAATTAACCTACACTGAAGTACGAGGTATGCTGACAATGGCTGGGTTGACTTTCTATCAATGGTTACCTGGAGGTAAGCATGAGTAGGCAGGGGTGGAGTGATCTCTATCATAATCTTTTAATGGTTACCTGGAGGTAAGGATGAGTAGCAGGGGTGGGGTGATCTTTTATCATAATCTTGCACTATCACGCACCAATATCATGCTCTCATGGCACTGGTATTGACAGTACAAACAGTTCCTAACCTTGATCTGATAGAAACATGATATTCGTGCTGTTCGTACTGACAATACGTTTGCTCTGAAGCGGAACATGACACTACAGTATAGAAAATATTTGTCCCAACTGGGGTGCTATCACAACTGACGTAGATGAATATTCATTGCGTTTGGCACTCCTTTATAGGTTGCCTGGGGGACATCTTAATCCTAACCACCTCTTTCCCACATTCGTATTAAGTACTGTTCTTACCAACGTCATATCGGCGGACTTCAACGCTCGTTCAATAACACCCTCTATTTTGTCGTAGAAATCCTTGGTCATCTGGACGAATTCCTTGCGGCTGACATACGCTTTAAAGTCTTCGTCGTCTAGGAGACCCTCGATCTGGGGAGAATGACAGCGGTAATATCAAATGTTGAAAGTGTTTTGAGTTTAGCGATCCGTACAACGATTGAATACAGAGTTAATCCGTGGTTTCTTGTTTACATTCGAAACGTTGCCAGACGTGACAGAGACAGTTGACAAAGGCTACACACTGAGAGCCTATACAGGAAGTTTAGACTACAAGTAGGCCTAACAAGCTTTTCAATAAGTTTTCATATTAACTGCATACAGTCCTTGATAAAATTCAAAAGAATCTGTGACTTGCATACAGATCGCATTTGAAAGCTTCAAAACGAGGGCTTAACTCTATAAAGCTTTCCCCACAGAGTTAAAAAAGGTTACCTATAACTGTTTCTGACAGACACCATCCCTCCCCCCCCCCCCCTGTCCTCCCCCAACCAAACATCTCAGTTGGAAGAGAACAGGACTTATAAACCTCAGGTCACAGGTTTGAATCACATTCTAGCCACAAATATATTTGCCTTTTTCCTCTTCTTACCAAAAGCAAAAACTTATAAAATCCCACATGGTGCTACTAATGTTGACAATTGGGGACGGCTACAGCATGATCAATGACAACATTAATCCTCGTGGACAGTAAGAGCCTCATAACAAAAATGACCCAATTATTTCACACAGCCCTAACAAGGAATTATTTTGTTCAACACCATACGGACATTTTCCAAACACTTTGTAGAAAGCAAATACTTTATCACTACATACAGATACCTTATTGGCCTTATCTACAACTCCATAGACACATCATTTGAAAATCACACTAAAAGTGTGAGAACTTATGATTCATAACAAACACCACTATAGCCCCTATAAGTAACACCACTATACCCCTATAAGTAACACCACTATACCCCCTATAAGTAACACCACTATACCCCCTATAAGTAACACCACTATACCCCCTATAAGTAACACCACTATACCCCCTATAAGTAACACCACTATGCTGGCATCTCACCTGTGCGGTATGGTCTGAATTAGCACTCAGTACTTGTTTCACCCTCTTGGCTTCCTTGAGCAGTTTGGCCATGGCCCTCGGTGAGTCGTACACGCTGTTACTGGTCTTCTTATGGTTCGTAAATACCTCGGCCAAGTGTGCTTGCAACTTTAGGTCAAGTTCTTTCCCGCCCAGAGTTCTGTCAAACCTGTGGAAATGGATGAAACTGTTTGTCACATCTCAAAATCTCCAACAGCTTCCCAGTCTGTGATCATATTCTCCAAGTTTGTCTAATTGCCAGGCAGAGAAATTGGTCACCCGTTACTTAACGGTTAAACCCAGAGGCCCACTAGAGAAATGTAAAGCTGGTCCGAGGACACCACATGTAACACCATGAGACAGATAGTCGAGGGTTCCGAGCGTAGATCAATCGGCCGATGAACTCAAATGTACCAAGGATTATAGACCAAACGATTACAGGACATACAATTGATGATCCGTTTTGCGTAGGGCCGGACAAAAGACTACTTGAAAAGATTTCTTTAAGACCAAACTGAGGAACAACCCAATGTACATAACTATGCAAATCGTATCATAAATATTCCCAATCAAAGTCATGGCATGCTGTTACGTAACTGATTACTACAGTTTTACAAAACACATTGTTACATTAATGAAAAAACATACTTAGGGTTTCCTTGAGTGTATACTACCGATAGTGTCATCTTAAATGCTAAATGGTCAACTTTTGGTGTGTGTTTGTATATATATATGTATATGTTTATGTATATGTATATGTATTTGTATATATTTTTTGGGATAAAGTATTCAACCATTACATAGAGGAATACAAGTGTTCTCAAAGGTTATCCCATTCGAAATTTTACGCTTCAAACATTTAAAGTACATAAGACACAAGTACAAAAACAGCTGTCACTAACCCAACTCCTTTGATGGTTAGTTGGGGGTTAATCTCTGCTACCCCTTCCTCTTTCAGTTTCACTGTCTGGTAGGCCACTATGGACGCAGTGGTGCTCCCGGCACCCATATCAAAGAACATCACGTGCTGGACGGTGGCGTTGAACTCTTTCCTTCGGAAAACCCCATAGTTAAGAGCAACTGAGGAAAGATATAAAAGGGAACCTTGATTTTTAAGATCCTGCCTACCAGACAGTAGGAATTCCAGGCATGTTTTCCTCTCAACATTGATGGCAATCAACTATTTAGTAGAACGACCATCACCTGAGCACATGTTTACGGAAAGACCTCGTCAGATTGTGCAAATAGTAGCAATTTTCAATAAATGATTAACTGTTCAGTAAATATTTTACAATTTGCAATTAAATGACTAATTCCATAAGTCTATTATGTCGGAAATTAAAAAAAATGTACAAAATCAATATTTATGAAATGTCATCAATTAGATAAATTTGCAGCAAAAATGATGGAATTGATCACTTATATCATGAAATCATGTCAACACCTTAGCACATGTTTAGGGAAACAGGTCGTCAGCATGTGCACATGCACAGTAGCAATTTTCAATAAAATGATAAAACTGTTCAGTTAATATTATACAATTTGCAATGAAATGACTACAAAATGTACAAATCAATATTTATCTAATGTCATCAATTAGATAAATTTGCAGCAAAATGATGAAATTGATCACTTATATCATGAAATCATATCAACTCAACATTTTCCAAACAAAATGCTGAACTATACTCACAACAAAAATTCTGAACTATCAGAAAACATCAGAATGTCAGCATTTTAAATATTTGCAGCAAACTGATGGAAATGATCACTTATATTATGAAATCATATCAACTCAACATTTTGAAACAAAATGCTGAAATGCTGAAATGCAAAATGCTCACAACCAAAATTCTGAATTATACTCACATCAGTATTTGTAGCAAAATGATAAATTGATCACTTTTTGTAACCTGCTTTGCTCACAACAGAGAATCATCATTCTAATAATTTCTAGGAAAGTGATGAATTGATCACTTATTATAAGAACCTTGTCAATTCAACATTTTGAGAAAATTCTGAATCATACTTACATCAGAATGTCATCATTTAAAAAATTCGTGGCTAAATGATAAACTGATCACTTATAATAAGATCATCTTGTCAGTTCAACATTTTGCATCAAAATGATGAGATTTGCATCAAAATTCCAGAGAACGATTTTCACATTTTGACGGCTTTCATACAAGTATTTTACAATTGTGAAAGTATGGATTCTCACCGGCAGCGTTATCACTCATTAACTGAAGCACTCTGAGACCGGCCAGCTCTGCGGCGTAAATCACCGCCTTTCTCTCAGCTTGATTGAAGAATGAAGGGACGGTGATCACTGCATCTGTGATCTTCTGCTCTGGAAGGCCAAAGATGACAAAACAACAAATAGTTTACCGGTGTTTATATGTTTCATGATTTTCAGTGTGAGTATGCATATGAATACAGTGTGTGTGCACATACATAGTGTATGTGTGTGCACATACATACATACGGTGTGTGTGTGCACATAACACATACAGCGTGTTTGTGTGCACATAATACATACAGTGTCTGTGTGTGCACATACATATGGTGTGTGTGTGCACATAATAAATAGTGTGTGTGCGAATACATACAGAAGTACAGAAAGTAATAACAACAAATAACAATTCCTAATACATATTGTGCTGCAACTTAACGCAATTTGGCAATCTCAGGGGCAGGTTCCTAAGGGTAAAGTAGGGGGGTGGGGAGGAAAATTTCTGTAGGAAACTTTTTGAAAATTTTGCAGCAGGATTTATTTCTCCCATCTCCTCCCTTCTGCATATGTCCCCGGTATTGTAGGAAATAACAAATCTAGAACTTGTTACTTGTTTTTTTTAGTGTACCCAAGCCTATTGTACTAAATAACAAATCTAGTACTTGGTACAGTAGCCTACTTGGTTTCTGATATTGCGGTTAAAACGTTGAGCTAAGCCAACAATCAGGTACTCATTTATATCGGATGGCATTCATGCCATCATGTTAAGCAATACATGTGGTACCCACAGTAAGTATAAATGGTTCCTGGTTTTGTACTCATACCGTTGTAGTCACATACTAAACAACCAGGCTGGTACTAGAAGCTGCACAGATGACAATAATGATGGTGGTGCTCTTACCTGCATAGTCCTCTGCTATTTCCCTAGATGTGTTTAAGGCAATTGCAACCAGTTCCTCGGGAAAGTAAATAGTGTCTTCATCATATCTAAAATACACTGCAAAAAATCAAGATCAAATTCAGAAATTTATAAGAATGTATTTTATCGAGCAATGTCTCGTTTATAAAATCGTGTATCTGTAGCACGCCCTTATATATTTCATAGGCCTGCTACAGTCTCAAAATCATGGAAATTTATAGCTGAAAATGAATAAGCATTGTATTTTCAGTGCACACTTTGGACAGTAGATGGTATGGGTATGGAATTTTTAATATTTATATATCATACCACTTTTTCAGAGAATCTCTCTTCGCACATGTATATTAATGATAACTCTCTTATCACACAGTTGTTGACAATTATATTACACACTGAACTTTCATATCATGCTCTCAAGCACCTGTACTGACAGTATGAGCAGTATGAGCAGTATGGATATCACGTCTCTGGCAGAAAAAGGTTAGGAACTGTTCATACTGTCAGTACAAGTGCTTTGAAACATAATTAGTGAGGAAAGTATCGAGTGGTAATGAGCAATGGAAAATTGTCTTAACTGGCTGTCTGTCCTTACTTGATGTAGTCCATATATGAATATGGATGTAAGGTATATGAACGTGAATATATGAATATATGAATATGCAAATCAGTAATCAGAATGTGACTACTTCCCATCCACATCTGAGTTTCCCTTACCTCTGCCATTATCCTCTCCCAGGGTATAGTGAGGGTAATCTTTCTGGAACTTTTCTACGATGGGGTTCTTCAAATCCTTAGCTAACAGGTGAAGGAAGTATGAGAAACTCCTCTTTGGTTTCTTGATGGCCTGAAAATCAAACAAAATGTTGTAAAAGTATGAGTTCAAAGAGGTAGTGACTAGCCAAACTGTACAAGAAAAACTAAAACTTTTATTTACCTGGCAACATTGTGGTATGCTCCCAGCCCCTGTCACCACTACTCAAATTATAACTTGCACACATTCTACATTTCTGAAATACTGTAACTTGCATGTGATGAAAGGGGGAGGGGGAGAAGGGAGAGGGGTGGGTAGGGATTAGATCTTCAATAACATAATAATAATATTTGATTTTTATATAGCGCTTGACACCAGCGATAGGTCTCAAAGCGCTTTACAGACGTTATATTACCCCTGGTCAATGATAACCTGTCCCAGAGACAATCCCTTCAGTCGGCTGCAGTTATATACTGCGCCCAATGACAAGTTACCTCACAGTTACCCATTTAACCCCTGGGTGGAGAGAGGCAAGTGAGATCAAGCATCTTGCCCAAGGACACAACGTAATGAACTAGGCAGGAATTGAACCAGGAATCCTTGGATCACGAGTCCGACGCCTTAGCCAATTGGCCACCACGCTCTTGCACAACTTGCACACATTCTACATTTCTGAAATACTTGTAACTTGCATGTGATGAAAGGCAGGAGGGGGGAAGGGAGAGGGGTGGGTGAGTGGGTAGGGATTAGATCTTCAAAAACATCAATGCATGTGCATCAAATGATACAGTAGACAATAACTTCACCTACTTTACAATGAAACTTATACCAAAACAAACCCCCCTTTGGTTGCCTTATTGAAAATCAAGCTTTAAGGGGTGAATGGAACCAGCAATATATGGTAATACCAATACATACCACAACCATTGCAGGGTCTCCCAGTAAGGTTTCTCCATCTTTGAAGGCGACGGTGAGTGGAGTTTTTCTTCTTGACTCTCTGCAATGACAAAACACACGAAAAATCCTTCAGATATATGTCAAATTTGAAAGATGACTTGCCTATCATGATGGGATAACATGTAACACATCAAAATCTTATGTCTTCAAAATGCTAACATTTTTAAAATGGTACATTAAACTGGACTTTGCTCACAACTTGCTAATAATCTGCTCAACAATCTCCAAAATGGATATGATATGATCCAAGTTTCGATAGGGTTTCAATAACTGTACCTGAAAATTAGACGTCCATAAATTGACAATTAATACATTCATGTATTAGCTTTGAGTTAATGTCAGTAAACAAAATCAATTATGATACCATTTTAAAGAGCAGGAGATTTTCTCCTTTTCTTTGGGCCTGTTTTTTTTCTTTTGGCAAGCATGTGACTCCACTCCATCACTAAGGTCTGTTTCAACACTCTGTTCTTGAATTGACAGTATTTTGGTTTCCGTAAGCAGATTGGCAATGACACTTATACCAAACCTGACGTGAATTTGTTGCAGGGAGATTTTAACTTCCAAAATGAATTTGAATAAAGGGGTTTGTTACTTTTGAAGTTCATTTTCATACAAAAAATATATAATAAAAAAAAGACAATCAGTTATAGTTCAAAGTACATAAAATTGCAGACAAACAGCAAAAAATTAACTTGGTTTTTTATCTCCAAAGTCAGCTGACAAAGTTAACGATTTGACTTACTTGTTGAGGACTATTTCCATCGGTACACCAGGCTACAAAAGTGGAAAGAAAAGTACAACAAAATATAACAACATTTCAACACAGAGTAACTTTGCTGATTGTTATCGTTTATATTAAGAACGTGATTTATATGCAAGACTGTTGTATGCTACAGTACCTTTTGCAGATTTTGGCATAATGTATTCACTTTCGAAATTACTAATCAACCAATTTCTTTCTGTTTTCTTCCTGTTGTTTTTCTATGATATTTTACAAGGCAGAACGCACGATTTATCTGTTAGCTTTAGTGCTCTTTATAACTCTATATAACTATATAACTGCACTCAGACTTACAACTTTGACATTGTAATCAATGAGCGACAATAACATTGAAAGCTCAGATTGTCAAAATAAAACAGCGCCATCATGCGCAATATACTTTTACAATAATGACAAAATGAACTTTGATGCAGAGCTACTAGAATTTCCAGGCCGATACCCACTCTCAAACAACACTTGTATTGTTAGAGTGTTTAACTTATTTCTGGTGTTGAATGTCCTCATGGCCTGTAGTATACTCAGCGTATGAACAGTGCGATGTCAATATATATAAATAACTATGTAAATGGTAGATCTGACATCACTCGACAATAGCATGTTAGAATGTATATGCGCAAACAAAAAAATAACGCCTCATTGTGCAACTGCTCAATATCTTTCCAATATTCTGTCCCAAGCCACAAAGCCACAAAACACAAAGCGGATCAGGATGTACAAAAGGAAACCAAATTCCTGTAGCCCGGAGGCCTGTACACCCTTACAATAAGAGACTTGGAACTAAAATAAATATATATAATATTCACAAATAAAGCCATAAGAAATATAAGAATTAAAATTGACAATTGGCATGGTAAATAGTACTGCAGCTCCATTGCAAATGG
>JAIPMN010037117.1:0-30891 GCA_020650975.1 Apostichopus californicus
GTTTCTGCTTCGGACCACCATTAGCAGGACTGCCAAATAGGGACAAGGGCGTGACAGCAGGTGAAGGCTTCGACTGAGGGTCACCGAAATTAAAACTAGGCAATCCCTTCTTGCCAATTGGCAATGCTATATTAGGTAAATCTGGAACTTCCACCTGTTTGAATACAATGAAAAGAGAAAAATTGAAAATGCACAGGTTTGAGGCTTGTTCGAGTAGTAGTCTTACCAAACTTATCAAGTATAACTCAACGACCAACCCCCCCCCCCCACCACCACATATTTCTCTCTCTGAGAATCATTTCATACGAATGAACACACTCCATGGGGTCCTCCAGCCTTGCCCAAAATCCACAAAGGGTGCTGTCAAATGATTCCTATCTAGTCCCATGAAACTTGACAAACATAAAACAGCACCGTGAGTTGATCGCTATGGTAATTTTCGTTCGAACTTACTGAAGAAGCGATCTTTTGAAACACGTTTTAAAAGTTTTCAAGTCAGACTAATTTTTTAGAACCACTTTCACTTCTGTCTTCTACAGCACCAATTCTTTCAGCCAAACTGCACAAGTGGAACCTTGAATGCTTGTAAATACGACAAGTTCACATTCTCGTCAGCGATTTCACACAAGCCTGTCACTTTGGTTCTGGGAAATTTAAAACGGTATGGATTACCAGACCGATACGTCAGCTCCCTCTGTCTAAACGCAGGAGCGACGTTACTCACCATTTCATCCTCGTCATCTCTGGAGGCAGAGTAATGCAAAGGATTCCTAGACTTGGTTTTCATCTTTCCTCCACTCTTCGGAGGGGAGCTGGGAGGTACGGGTGTAGATTTTTGCGGCTTGTAATTGGATGCCGGGGCAACAGATGCAACTGGCGTCCTAGAGGAAGTGTAAAATGAGTTTTAAGAAAATTATTCACTTTGTTTGTCATGTTGCCTGAGAGCAAAAAAAACTGTTAGTTAAGTTATAAGGTGTTTGACACTAACCACATTCATTCAGTGCAACCACTGTCTTTTATTTATCTCTTCTTCTTTTCTTCTTCTTTAAAGGGTGTGAAGACTCGCGCAAAAAGAAATGTCTAATGCCGGTAATTTGACCTAGTTTCAGATGAGGTGTAACAGAAGTGTTAACCACCATCGATCCCAGAAAATACACACACAGCTTGCTACCGTCCGTAATTAGACACTAGTGTACAGTCAGTACATACAGCTGCGGTCAATACCCATGTAGCACAGTATACAAATGATACAGCGATGGACATCTCAGGTCCAGCTAAAGATAACAATTAAGGTATCACGTTTCATTACTGTCTGCATTTTGTAGCGACACGAACAAAACGTCACTTGCAAGCAACAGAAAGTTAACTTTTTCAGATGGCCGCACGCGGTGTGGGGCGAGTCTTCGATGCCTTTAAGAATCATGCCTCATGAAAAATTAGTCACATACAAGACTACCATACTCACTGCATAAAGGCAAATACTACTGGAAACAGTTCATTCCAAACGTCATACTCCATCATTGACATAACCCTGTTATCTTATTTAACCCATGTTACTCTGTCACCCCTAGTTCGTCAATTGCGAAGAGGCCAACCGATCGATGGAACGTTACAATTTTTTTTTCTTTGATCAAGCTGCCATGCACCGGAACTATCTATGTTTATGTTATCCTACATTTTCCGGTTCCTTCGGCAGAGAAGACAGACTCGTCTATGAGGTGAACTTCTTTCGCAGGATATTCTCAGAATTAATGCTATGGTCGAAATGGCTACAACATATAGCAATTTCTTGGTACACAGAACATTTAAAGTATTTTAATCTTTTTATGATACTACACAAATTCCATCATCTTTAAAAAAAGCTCCAAACTTCCAGAGTCCACTCGTTAACCTTTTTTTCCTGGAATTCAGACTGTTTCAGACAGATAAACCATTCGCATTTAAAGGGATTAGTAAAGGGATTAGTAAAGTCTGAGATTTAAGACATATATCCGAAGAGCAAGCAAGACTTAAGTTAACATTGGTCAAACTACCTTCCTGATAGCTATTTCCAATTGCTGCAAACAAAATTTTTAATTTTTATCCATTTTATCAACAATTTAACCATAAACCAATTTCAGGTAGGACAGATTAAACCATTTACACTTAAAGGGGTTTAACAAAGTCTAAGATTTGACAAATATCTAACACAGAGCTAGGCAATGAGAAACAAGTTTGTTGGCAGATACAAATTTAGAAAATGTATCCATCTTATTTGGCCATATCCAAATTTATTCATATTATTTGTCTTTGTTTATCATTGTTTTTCTTTGATGTCACTGGGACCTCTCACCCAGTTGGGACAATTTTTTTCTATACTGTACTGTCATGTCCCTCTTCAGAGCACTCGTACTGTCAGTACGAGCAGTATGAATATCATGTTTCTATCAGATCAAGGTTAGGAACTGTTTGTACTGTCAATACGAGTGCTTTGAAGCATGATATGGGAGGACAGTTCAGAGAGGAATTAGCATTAGGATATTGTCCCAACTGGCTGGACATCTCCACATCAAACTGCAAATATTTTATAACTCAAACAATGGAGCAACTTAGGTAGCTGGGAGTTGGATTAAATTTGTGTTGAGTTTGGCTAGATCCATAAAGTTGTTTTTGTGTAGAATTACACCAGATTTATAATTTCTTTTTCAATGAAATCTCAGACTTTTTACCCAGGGCTTTAAATGTTAAATTGTCAAATGTCAAGCACAGTCACAAACTTAACAACACTCATCCACATAGACATTTATTTTTCATTCTTGTCTTGCACTGTTAAATACCTCCTATGCTATGATGAGCAACTGTAAGAAACAACACAAGGTGCTTACCAATGAGTGTTAGAGTTAGAGGGGTGAGCGGTCGACAGTGGAGGTGCAGTGGATACAACTGTGGCAGATTCCTGAGAAAGACAAAAAAAAAACAAAAGAACAACTGTTATAGAAGCATTGTTAAAATATAAACTAACCTATTTCTTAATTTTTTTTCTTCCTGAAAGACACATTTTTCTTTCTTATTTTTTTGTTGTTGTATTTTTTATTGCCATAATATCCCATTTTTTGGGGGTAGCTGGGTTCTTCCAGTCATCAAAAGTCTGTCTATCTAGAGCTTGACAACAGAGAAGGATTAAATTTTATCAAATCTATAGTTCAAGCCTTCCGAGCATCAGTTCTTGAGGGGCCAGTTGCTGCTAGGTCGTAGCTTGAGTCCTCATGGAAAATCCACAGGGAACAGCCTGCATCATGGTTTTGTTTGTAATGTTAACCTTTCTGTCTGACGAAATGTCGCTAGGTTTTGCGTCAGTTTCAGACGCTTGTTACCTCCACAAGATTTATTTTGCACGACAAACATCAAAGTCTACATAACTTTGGTTTTATTCTCTACAGGAATTCCTTTCACATGGTGAGTGACTCAATAATGGCACTTTGAATCTGGCTGATCAAAGATAAGCTTGTCAGAAGCCTAACCTAGTGATTGGGGTGTACACTAACCTTACAGTATCAACAGCAGTATGTATGTATGTATATATTGAAGATCCTCTTGCAAGCAGGATCTCATGATGAAGCCATCATTGGCTTATCAAAGCCGTAAGCTGACCAAAGTCAGTCTCTTAGATTCATATTTTAACGTCCATGATTATGAATTGTCAATTGTGAACAACTCTGTAACTGGAGGACATACATTAATCTTGGAGTGACTCGAGCTGGGGACCTTATGACTGAAAGGCACCGACGTTAACCACTGAGCTAACACTCCACAGTGCTTGATTAATTCAGTAGCAGAAAGAGTAACTGAAACTTTTGACTCCCTCTCTCCCTCTTACTAGCTAGATATTTCATTATAACTGACTGACTATGGAGAATTTATCTAGTGACACTTTACAGAACATCATCACCAGTTATAACAATCTTCATCTTTTGTTTGGATCCATGAGGGTATATTTGGTATGGTGAACTCACTGAGAACAAGCTGCTTGAAGCGGGATACTTTGGTAAAGGAGGTTGCGTGTTGGGGATGACTTTGGCTCTCTCTCCGATTTGAAGCCCTGACACGGGAGGACCACCGACCGGTTTATGCCTCTCAGAAGCGGCAACTCTTCGAGGCTGGAGAGAAAAATAGTACTAGTGTAGATTATAATGTGTCTTTTTGCATAGCTTTCGAGCAAAACTAGCTCTTTTTAAGATCACAATCTCCGAAAGTGACAAAGAGTAGCAGGAGTTCAAACTTTTTATAGATATATTAAACTTTATAAATATATATTTGCCTGTATGGGATTGCTAACTATAGAACACAGCCACAGGAAGTCATTGGTAAAAGCAGTTTTGGAACCAAAGGGAACTTTGATTTAGAAATGCAAATTGTCTTTTAGTGATACACATAAATTTTCAGGAAAATGGCAATATAAACTTGAGGGTACTTGTGCCAACACTGCCTTAACATTATACACAAATGTTACATTACAACTATGCCTACATATAAATTCTTTTGGCTATCAATTTCACAATCTGCCTGAAAATTCCATCACATTTCTAAATCTTGCAAATGATGTTGATAAAATAGTCTAACACCTACTTCACAAGGATATGCAGTGCATGTATTTAACCACTATTAACATTTTAAAAAAATCAACAATAACTAAAGCACAACAAAATGTTACATAAGGTTTTCTAGAAAGATTTCCATTAAAGGCAGGCATTCTTATGATGCTACTTGACTTTGATATTGAATTTGAAAGCTATGATCCTTGAGATGAAACAGGCTTGCCGGTACTTGAATAAAATGTTTTGGCCCGTCAATGGTGTCAAGGACCTCTGTGAAGTCCTGCGACAAAACCCACCAATAGTAGGGGGTGAATATCAGCAAATTTTACCTTATAAGCAAACGGAGATGGCGTTGGGGTCAAGGGTATCCTCTTCGCATCTGATAATGGTGTTGACATTCTGTCCAATGTATTAAGTATCTTCATGGCTGTGTTGCTGGTCACGCCAAAGTCTGGGTCCGTTCTGGTCTGAGCAGCCGGTTTGGGCCTGATGTGCCGCTTCACTGGCAGATGGACCTAAATGAGCCAAGGTGCAAAGGAAAAGGAGACGAACCTTCAAGTGCAGTTAATCCAAGCAAAGGGAAGCCTGACCTCAAATTAAATTGGATTTTTTATTTGCTGGTCAGGAGATTAAGTTCTATTACTTGATTTTTTCTCTTGTTGAAATTTCCAAAGAATCTTAAAAATTATGAGCAAAGAAAAACAATTACAGATTGACTAATTAATAAGAAGTCCACCGATGAACAGACGGGCATCCTACCTGGTATGGTGATGGGTTATACTTTTTCCTGGCGGCTGGTGCTCTATAAGATGACGATCCACCAAAAGTTGTTCTCCCTATATAGAAAGAGGACTGGTGTCTGTCGTCCGGTGTTAAAGTTGAATTCTGAACAAAAGAAAAACCATCAAATAGAACCTTCAGAAAATGCATTGCAAATATGATGAATGATAGATTAGACTTTGCATCTCAAACGAGCTACTTTCCATGGTGATTGACTCCATACATTGAATCTCTTGTTTTGAAGGGTATGGAGAGCTAATACAGACAAAGCAAAGAGTATTAAAGAGGATTAACAGCTGAAGCCTTCAAACTTGGAGCTATTTTAATTGCTAAATTCAAGGTCATTTTGTCCTTCACTTGTAGCATAATAATGCCACTGGCAATGTTCAGCCAGTAGACATTAAGAACTTAAACACACGATGAAGTAATTTAACAGTAGTAAGTAGAAGAATCTGCACGATTTCCATCACCAGAATTAGTCTAGTTCTACCTATTAGCAGCAAATATTGTTTGGCTGCCCCCAGAAGCCTGCACAGCATCTGAAGTGTGTTGTAATTCAAAGAAATTACAGTGAGAAGTTGATTTTAGCCAGTGCACTTGTTTTAAGCACTGGCAATTTTTAGCTTAGTATTATTATATAAATTGTGAAATTTCTAAGCCTGAACTACAAACCATTGTCATCAATTTCCTCTTTGAACACTCTGTATGTATAGAAATAAATCTCTCACCATTAATGTTGAGTTAGTGATAAAGCCTCATTGCATGGTCATGAGTGGAATGTTATGTAATGAAATAGTGACAGTAACATACTCAATGGGGTGACGGTCCACCCTGGGTACCCGTCAGGGGGGGGGGGGTGCTGTGCCACATATTGATCATACAATCAGTTCAAAGCTTTGCCAAAGATGGCACCATTTTGCATCTAAGCCACCTTTCATAAACAAAGATTTGGGACACCCCCTCCCCTTACACATCTCCCCCAGGATGGCATCCACTGCATGGGGTAACAAAGGTCAGATCCGCTTCGATTGCAATCTATTCTAGGTTTGGCCCATGAGTGAGACACGTTCCTTCACAAAGCTTTGATTTATGCAATAGCACAACACATTTCATTTCTTCAGAGCATGCAGTTGGTTTAGCGTCTTATATATTATGTTCTAGTAAAATGTCGACCGGGGGAATGACGCCAAATCTTGCTGTCTATTATCACACAGCCTCTTGCTATTGGTTCCTCAAATCATTCTCTAAAGTGAACAAGCTGAATAAATTATTTGATTTATCACATAGGGGCTTGTGAAGTTAACATTTTAAACGTACCTGTCTCGGTGTGCCGAAGTAAGAGGCATTAAAACGAGGTCTCTTCGCTGAAGGTTGAGGCTTAGACTCTACTTGGCGTGACCCTCTGTGAGACTGAGAAGTCAAAGTATTCGTGTCTGACCAGAGGCTCATACGGCTGGGCGTGCTGGTGGATGACTGGCCCCATTCTGTGGAAAAGAACAAATTTTTAACAAACTACTTCCTAGAAGAAGCAAAAGGTTCACAAAAGTATATTTAGCCACTATAACATCCAGGGACCTGTGGGTAGTCCTATGCTGCTGCAATGAGCTATTAGCACTACCACTGTAGTTGTATCACATTCTTTCTTTAATGTTTCCCACATTTTCTGCATGAGAGGTGGGCAACTTTTTCTGGAGGAAACCAGTATCATGTGGAAACAATCTCAGAAAATCATCCCATTTAACAGCTTTGCTCTTTTCCAGGTCTGGCTAAAATCTTGTATGCTGGACAAAGGATCATAAGTCCATGAAACACTGTACATATGGGCAAAGTATTACATGGAAACCAAAACCAAAAGTTTGTTGTTTCTTGTGCAATTTTCCAAACTATCAAATTACTTCGATCAAGGTGATAAACCGTCCCACATTATTATCTTCCTGTTGTCTTTCTGTTATCTTCCCAAATTTATAACTTTCAGTTCATTTTTTGAAAGGAAATATTGAAAAGGCCAAGCTAATTACCAACATTGTTATGGCATCAAAATATTTATCAAAATCAACACAACTAATTTACATTGAAGATGCAAGCGACATAAAACTCACCAGAAAGTTGTTCAAGATTACTTTTGGCTATTTTTTCTTTATGATCTGCTCTGTCCACATGAGGCAGTAGAGAGGAACATCCACTGGTTGACACAGAAGAATCTGTCTCATCATCTGCAAAAGATACATTAGTTGTGTTAGGAGGGGGGCTGCAGCATCCTGCATCCAGGCTGCGAATGCTGCAGCCACCGCCCTTCCCACACCCACATAAGACAATCATTTGTACTGTGCAACTTCACACAATAGTCTGCTGTGATGATCTCTAATTTTTTATATTGATTCAGCCATACTGGAAAATATTTTATGAACTGGACTGACCTCACTACAAACTTTTGACAAATAATAAAAAATGCGGAAAAATACAATCCTTTATGTGGAACGTAATAATCGGTTCCAAATAATCCGTTCCAAATAATCGGTAGCGATGGATTTTGCCGTTTATTAACAGATTATAGGTCGAACACTATTAACTTGAAATCATTTCTCATTCTTAATTTGATAAAGACTGTTGTGTTTTAGTGAAGAATTACCATGCTATGATGCCATGCTTATTTCTATGACATCACAGTACTTCATCATTCCTAACTGCACCTCATTGTACTATATGTGATCACATCCTAACTAGCAACATTGCAATATTACTACTTGCACTTAATACTTAGCCAACCTCCATTTTACTGTAGAGCTATCTGTTTCACTGAGAAAGCTTCTAAGGCTACCCCACAAATCTCCCACAAACTCTGTAAGTTACCTCTTTCTTCAGTTTGCACATTCCTCAACGGTTGTTGTATGAAGTCATTGTCAACTGGTGTCGAAGTCTGTATGGGTTGAGTGTAAGATATAAAAGGTAAAGGAGTGTGCTTCCTTTGAGGAATTCCCATCTGGATAGCTTCTTCTTCCTCTTCCCTCTTCCTGTGTTGTGATCTATGACTGGCATCTTCCTCGTTCACCTCGGCGTGGGTCCTATGGACAGGAGGGTAACCGGTTCCGTAAGAGGTCGAAGGCGTGTCGGGATCAAAATCTGGGGACGCCGGTTCTGATACCACTTCACTTTTTCTTTCCTCCTCGTTTTTTGTAAACATACTCTTCATCCATGTCGGTACCACCCCTGTGACAGCTTCTGTCACATGTGACAGGATTGACTGTGTCATGAGAGAAGTAAAAGACGAATTAATGCAACTGGTTATATACCCTACTACCTCCCCACCCACCCCTTGTCATTCCCCACACATGAGCACACACAATACTGTACTATGAGCCTGCTAGTGTTAAGACAGGAACAGTACACAATTGTCAGTCACAAAGGGAAAAGTTGTTGCATTTATTTTTCAAGAAAAAGTTCTAAACAAAAGGTAATAAAACTGTAACACTAGCATAGGGAAGAGATTACTAAACTTATATATGCATTTTGTACAATCACACACTATATGACTCAAGTATGGTGAACATGTACTGGCGACCACGCTTTGAACTTCACTATGCATAATCAAATCGGCAAACATGAAACGAAAGAGCAACATTTAGGTTTAACTCATCTGAATTGAATTGATTGGATTGCTTAGCAAAGAAGAAAAACTTGATCTTCTTCTTCCTTCAAGAAGTTAATGGCACATAATCTGTGACATAAGTTACTTTCACTATACCTATTCTACACAGTCAGACTGTCTGTACAAAGTATTTTGTTCACAAGTCAGCAAGAAACACTGCAGTGAATCAAACTGTCTTGGACTATTTTCTTTGAAGGTTATAGGAAGAGGCCATAATATCAGCAAGAAAAGAGGTACACCCATCACAAGTTTATTTCATTTCTGCTTTTATATAATTACTTGAACATTTCTCTTCCCTTACTTGACAACAGTCGTCATTTAAATACTTGTATTTGTTTCCAAGTTTCACAATGACTGGATTGGAAAGCACCAAGTAAACAACATCTTTTATACTCCGTAAAATGAGGTAAATGTTTCCACTGAAGTTTATTCCAGTATCTGCAGTTCACTGCAGAAATTCTGCTACTAATATTACAGAGCGGACAATGATTTTACCTGCTAGCTTCTGTAGTTCATGTATATGCTAGGCCTAGGTACGGTTTACCTTAAACCAACTGTTAATAACTGTTTATAGCTATGCTGATAACATTTCCACAATTTCTGTCAAAATCCAACAAGAAAGCAAAAAGCGTAATTAAAGATAAATGTTCACAACCTCATTGCAAATGATACTTGATAGACCTACGCATAGCAAAACTATTGACTAGCCTATTACCGTTAGTATAAATATAGGGGCGTCTGCCATAGTGACCATGTGGGCAGGAAGCGGCATTTCTATGACGGAAAATATCAATTTGATAGTTTTGGAACGTATCAAAACCTTAGATATTCATTAGGAATTCAAACTAATGATGACTAACCATACCAAATTACGAACCCACATTAAAGATTAACCAACTGACAATAGACTAAGCCTCAGCCAACATTCAATAACAAATTAATTAACAGCCGATTACCAAGAAAGGGTCAACACACTGTAGGCTAGCCCAGTAACAGTTGAAAAGAAACTTACAAATTGTAAAGAAGGTTACATCAAAAAAGTCAGGTCATGTTTCTGCCATGATGAAAAACACACAGAAAGTAATGGCTGAAACTAGCCTAAAGTTACGCTTGGTTAACTCAGACTGTGAAAGAAAACATCCCCCTTGCATCTATGCAAACATTCATGCCACTGCAATTGGTTTTTGAATAAATGTTTGTTACTGCAGCGAAGACGTGGTGTCAGAGTGTATATCTGGAGCATGTCAGAGATATAAGAGGGAGCCAAGCCATTCAAGTAAGCTAGGATTGCCCTGTTACTTGGTTAGGCGTAGCCTAAAGTTAGGCCCTGGGATTGACGTTACACTGCAGCCTTCGACTTCAAGAACAAGTACATTACCCTAGCATATTAATACAAATACATTCGGGAGTAATTGCAGAAAACCTAGCAACTTTGAAGCACCACCCTTAAAAGAGGTTGGCTATGGTGTCCATATAGGGAGACTAGCAATACGAGCAATACGAAAGCGACTGTGTTGCCAGCTACTGCGTGGAGCAGTTTGTGTTGCAGGGTATTCTGCAATTAAGCCTACATTCGTCAGGGGAATAATACGACACAATTGAGGAACACCTCATAGCCACATTAGGCTAGTTATAGCTGCTAGTGATAACCTCGCTATCCTAATACTATTAGGCCACTAGTATTAGAGCACTAGGCCTGAGCATGTAATTATATTACTACCGTTAGTGCCTGCACTGTACGTATCTAGTGCAGTCCTAACATACGATGTATATAAGTGTAGGCTAGCCTTGCGCGGAAGCATGCTACTGACTGACACAGTGACAGTGGTTATTCATTATTAGTTACCTTAGGTCGCTGATACGGTTTTTTAGCTCCACGAGTACGTTTGCTTTTTAATTTGCCTCCTCCAGAGCTTGCCATGACTGTTATTAGGTTTAATGAATACCACCCGGAAAAGAGTCGCAGAAAAACTACGAACTTTCCGTGGAATTAGCGGTATCAGCGGGTATTTCTAAAACTGCGATATTATACATGCACAAGATGGCGGCTTTTTTTGCAAGGCGCTGATTGGTCAATATGCGCTAACCTTTCAACTCAGACTTTGGTGACAACAGAGAAACATTCAAACGTGATTTACAAAAGAAAAACCCTAAAGAAGAAAGACTTTTCAAAACTTTGGAAAATATTATCTTCCCTTAAAATATTTAACTCATGACTTGATTGAGATAAAGAACTCACTAAATTGTCGCTCCATTTTATTTGTAAATTGATTGGTGTCTATAAACTTTGGCGGAGTCGGAAATTCAAACATCATGTGTGTATAATAGTACATTTACTAGGGGCACGGGGAGCCTTCAGTTTAGTGAGTGTTTCGGATATAGTGTTATACTAATACATACTGCAAAACAGTCCTACTGTACTATTTTCACCGCAATAGTCATTATCAACTCTCTGGAGCGATTGTGTTAGACGAGCCACCAATACAGTGTAAAAAACCCTTTAAGTTAAACGTGTTTGGTAGTAACCTTCGTTGTGTTCTGAGTTAAGGTCACGAATAGCACGAAAGGCTAAGTAATCATGCAAATTATGATGGTGCCGCAACTTATACACTGCCTGTAACTTCGGCTGTAACATAACATAAGTGTAACGTTCGGCCTAGCCTAACTTAGTCATTTAGTTCGCATAAAACTAATAAAAATGCTTAGACATCACATACTGTAGCTCATTACAACCAACTTATACTAATATATGTCAAAGGTAATTCTCCTAAGTTAGATCTAGCCTAACTGTTATTTAAAAGTTTATTTATTCTTGTAGAATGCAATTAGCCTAGCTAAATTTGTTGTAATCATTTAATGTTATGAGTATGACTGCCACCATACATTGTGGCTGTTGTTTGCCTAGACCTAGCAATCAGGGTAATACTAGCTATGTACCCCGCAATTCGTCTGTCAGTTAATCAACCAATCAGACTACACACTTTAAACACTTACTTCTAAAGTGTCAAGTGAGGATTCGGTACAATCAATTGGCATTCTCATTACAATTCACATTATTTGAGTGACACGAAGCCGTTACTCATACTCATAGGCCTAAGTTATTTCTTTTTAAGAACTTTCACAATATCCCATTGAATACAACACTTGGCATGTTGTGGGAGACTTTTGGTGAAATAGTAGTAGGCTGATATGGGGGATGTTAATTATAGTTATTATTTAAACTATGAACTCATCAAATCACAATTTAGACAGCTTATTGTTCAAACTTAAAAGGTATCCAGCACAAAATATTTAAGCAATATAAGTGACGTGGTCATAGATTCTCTTTCCTCAAAATCCTAAACAAAGGCAGGGTCATTCATTACCCAGAGGAGTACACCAGGAGAAATACGACCTTATTCATCAGGCTGCAGGGTGAATGATATGATACTTGCTCTTTATTTATCTGGCAGTGTAAGTCTTGGTCCGTACTATCAAGCTGCTGGGGAATGACATGTTCGCATTCCCTTATTCGCCAGGCAGGGGCATGAAGAGTGAAGGCAATAGGTTTTGCCTTGAGACGTACATGCAATGGGACCAAATCAAATTGTTTGTGTCTTTACCTAAAAACATGTATTCAGTTCACCAGAACTGTGGTCTTCACAAACAATTTATGAAAAGGAAACCTTATTACTGTCAGTTGTATTGCTGGTGCATTGCTGCTAGAAAAAATGTCAGCTCTATAACTCTTGTGCTCCTATCCAGCTGAAGTAGTATAGGCATTCCATACTAAATAGAAGGTGTCAGACCTTTCTTAGAGAACTTAATATTACTTTATCCCTTTTGTTATGTGGGGGAGAGGGAAGTGTTGGTTATTCATCAGAGTTTAAATTTGAGATATCTCATCACAACAAGAAGTTTTCTTGGTTTACACCTGTGATATTGAAAACCGCAAACTTCTTTACAAGTGTATTTCATCATTGGTAACTAGCACACTTAACTGGTCTTCTCTTAACTCCAGCTTTCAACATTTTTTGGTGTCTTTGTGACAAAATTTTAGGTAAAGTTATTAGCATTGTTATTTATTTTGTCGCAAGGATATCTATATTGCGTTTTGGCTTAAAAACGATAAAAAATTTGAATCGAAACATTCTGATATGTGAAACAGGTCCATCTGCTGTAGCGTAATGGTCTAATGGATCTGCAAGTCTATGCCCAACTTTATTGGGCTTGTTGGGAATAAATTAGTGCTCAATTATTGTGTCAAGGTAGCTTTCTTTAAAGCTTTTAGTTTTTTCCTCTCATTAAATTTTACACTTGTATAGGACCTTGACCATTTCGTATAGCATTTTGCGATACTGGATAAAATTATTCCCTGGGCCTGAGTCATATACTACGTCAAATATATGCTTTAAACTGAGGTAAATATCCAGAAAATTGGAAATACCGACTGGTTAGCCTAGTGGTAAGACCATCCGCTTATCAGCCGGAAGGTTTGGGATTCGACTCTGGGCCGAGTCATCCCAAAGACTTTAAAATTGGGACCTACTACCATCTTGCGTGGTGCTCAGCATATAAGTTTGCAGTGGGGGAATATGTGTGTCTGATCGGTAAATACGATTTAGCGCCCTTTGTGGCAGCTCATCGTGTATAGTCCACAGTGACTTGAGAACGGTTATTGAATGATAATAGACGGTTGGTTATAGGCACTGCGCCATGAGCGTCTTCGGACGGAAACCGCAATAACAAGTGTACACATTATTATTAAAACTGATCCGGTGATAAAGCCTGTGTTCTGTGCCTTGCAAGATATGTAAATTAATATATATTATAGACCGGGTGTTAATGTCTCCTCTTTCACTATTTGATATGATTTCTGACAGCAATTCTCTCCTAATTCTCTCCTTTTTTCCGTAGGTCGAACAGCTGCCGACCAGAGTCTGAAGTAAACATATGCAACTGTTTTTTTATAGTCGATCCCTCAGCATATATTTGTAGAGCTCAGCTTCATCATGAACAGACTGGAAGCCACCGAGGAAAATATGACCACCATGGTCCAATATCTCCAACAAACCTTAAACCCAGTCCAGATTGAGAGACGAGCAGGTAAATATTTGTGACTTCAGGATGAGAAAGCAAATAATTAAAAGTCATCTCTTTTTTTGTCATATTAAAAAAAAGACATTCCAAGCTAGTATACCTTGTTCTACCACCGAAGGGTTGGAAAAGATTAACGTAAGACCTGCCGTTTTCATGGTTGTAGCTAAGAATAAAGTTGTGCTTGATCCTTGGCCACACAGTATGCATTTAAAACTTTGTGTTACAATAATATTAATATCAGTTACTGAATTTAGAATTTAGTATTATCAGGTCAACTTAAAGGATGACTTGAGACAGAATTAATTTTTCATTTGTTGTAGACTGTTTAAAAACACTGTCACCAGTCCGGGATTGTATTTCATCCACCACTTTGATTTTCTCGAGAATTGACCATTTAAACATCTAAGGCTCACCAATAAAAGTGGCTGGACCACTTAGTCTAGCACAGAGACTAGTAGGTCATTTCCTCAGATGAAATGCAAAACTCAATGAGAAAACATGAACTCATATAACATGTTCAAGGTGCATTACAAAATGATCGTGGACACATAGTGTAGAATGTCATTCGAGGATGCTCTGTTGTTTACATAAGGTTAGAAGAATGTGTTTCTCGTTGAGAAATTGGAACTAATAAAACAACTAGTGGACATTATTATTTAGGTCTGGGCTGAGGAGATGACGTTGTCATCAATTTAGCCTTTAAAGAAGCATTCAATTTCAGAGACAAAGCACATTTTAAATGTGATATATCTTGAAAGCCAAAACAGGGATAGAAAATATTACCAGCTCTCAAATTGTTCTTTTTTCATGACTTTATGAAGACTACAATTCTCCTCTAACGTCATCCATTAACTACAAGGTTTATTTGAAGTGATATATCAGCAAAATTCAGAGCCTTTTTTTCTTCTTTTTTCCATTATTTGAATTGCAAGCATGTTTTGTATTTAGGTTTTGGCAATTATCCTATTAAGTATGTCCTTGCACTGCTTATGTTGCTAAATATTGTGTATCTTTTACAGAATTTTAAGTATCTGACATTTTGTATACCAGAAAATATATATGTATATATGTCATTCTCTCAAAAACCTAAAATGTATTTTAATTGCCTCCAACTTCAAATCCACTACTGAGCATAAACATAAAGAAATCGATTGGATCTTTTGTATTAAGTCCCACATCACCGTCATACTTTCAGTGTGTTACATTTTGTACTTTTCATTCAACTGCTAAGTATTGCTGAGGAAGGTCCCAGGGGGACCGAAAATTCCAATATATTTTCTAAAACGTTACTCCTTATTTGTCAATTATGAGTCATATCTCATTTTTCTGGTTTTCTCCATTAATATGTATATATATATATATATATATATTTATATGAAATTGATTGTAAGTTGATTGATTCTTGGAATTCATTTTTTTTTCTTGATAAACCAACAGCGGAGAAGTTTCTGGAAGGTGTTGAAGGCTACAATAATTATTCCATTCTCCTGCTGACATTAGTGAGCCAGGAGTCCATGGACATGACTGTCAGGCAAGCTGCAGCCATCACTTTCAAGAACTTTGTCAAGCGATCTTGGAGGATTGTGAGTGTACATTTTCAAAGAATTCCAGTTACAACCACATATATATACCTAGGGTGCCACTAGTTAAGTCACCCAGTACTAATTAAAAGTATGTATGTATGTATATATGGATGTATTTTAGATCCCCCTGCAAGCAGGAACTCGCGAAGAAGCCATCATTGACTTATCAAAGCCGCAAGCTGACCGAAGTCAGTCTCTTAGATTCATATTTAACGTCCATGATTATGAATTGTCAATTGTCAACAACTCTGTAACTAGACGACATACATTAATCTTGTAGTGACAACTCTGGACCTTATGATTGAAAGGCACCGGCATTAACCACTGAGCTAACTCTCCTTTAGTACCTGTAGCAGACCCTTTATCCTGCCCCAGCCCATTATAGTAACATTTTATCAAATCTAGTCATTCATCTCTTCTGTTTCACTTGTTTAAATAATAAATTTCTGTCTTGCAACTGTTCTAACTAGCTACTTTGAATAGTTGATTTTTAATGCAACCTTTATAAAGACTTTCTTCGGGCTCGCTATAACTCATATATCAAAAAAATCCTTCTACGGACAGAAGACTAAGAAATCCAAATAATAACTCTTGATTAAATTAAAGCTTGGATGAAATTGGTTCTGGGTTACAGATCCACCATACTGGGTATACAAAACCTGTCAAGGTTTGTGGAGTTCAAGTGTCATTTGATGTCAATAGACTTGAAAGTCTGTCAAAGTTTGTAAGTATGATAAGTCCCCAAAGAGAAGCTTAGATGAACTTCATACTTGGTATGTAAATCCATATTAGTGAGTACATTTCAAATATTGCAGAGGTGAATGGTCACTTGATGTCCACAGAGGTCAGCCTGAAAAGTTTGTGTACATGATAACTGATAAGGTAAATCTTGGATGAAGATCATATGTGGGATGTAGATCCACCTTAATTAGTTGTTTAAGGAGATCAAGGTCTGTGAACATCAGAGGTCAAAGTCTTCATGTAATATATCAAAGGTGAAGCTTGGAGGAACTTCATCCTTTCTGTTTAGAGCACCTAATAGTGGGTAGCGGAAATAAAGTGTTTTCTGTGGAGGTTAAAGGTCGTTCAAGGTCACCAGAGGTCATTCTGAAAACCTTGTTAGTATGATAACTCCCAAAATAACTTAAATAAGACTTGGATTTATGAATGGTATGGAGGATCTCATTAAAGAGTACCAGAACTTTGTGGGTGTTTTATTTATTTCTATTTTATTGGTAGGTTTATGTTGTTTTGACTATTTGCTTTGTGTATTTATTTTATGTATTTAAAGTTTGTAAGTAGACAATTCATGGTTAAATCATCAAGGTTACACCCCAAAAATGTAGATTGTTATTGCCAGTAAAACTTCAAACTAGTTGAATTAAAGCCAAATAACAAGTTAAGCTTTTCCAAACTGTTCTTTCATAGCTTGAGAATTCATTTACAGTACAGCAGGAATCAATTTCATCCAGTCCAGAAAATTTTGTAAATGTCAACTTTGGAAAGTTGGGTTGATTGTGTATGTCTCAGAATCGTTGTGATGAATCCATTTGCTTCCATTGCTAGATAATTACTAGAGTAAAATAAAAAATAAAATAAATAGAGTTAAATAAATAAGAGTAGTCAGAAGGGAGGATAGAGGACTGGGAAGCAAATTTGATGACATTTCTCATTTCATGTAGTTGAACTTTTCTGCTTGTCACAGATTGAAGGAGAACCAACAAAAATTTGCCAAGAAGATAGAGGACTTATAAAGAAACAAATCATAGATCTGATGCTTAGCGTCCCGGAACAGCTGCAAAGACAGGTGAGGCCAAAAAGTGAATGGTGTTTCAAGAAATTTTTGGTTTGTCCTGGTAATTTTTAACAAAACAGGACTTTTCTTAGTCTGAAGAGGTTTGCCCCACTGTTCGTTTGTTCGGTTTAAGCCGGCCAAACACTGCCCAACCGAATGTGAGTCGACTCAGCTGGACTTTCGTAACATGGAAAGTTGCTGACAATCGTACATTGCCTGTGGGCTTAAAGTTGTCATAGATCAAGATTTTGACATTTTTAAGTTGCGTTAACTACAGTCGGAAAAACTCAAAATGTAAGGCTTTCCCAACCAAAGCAATGGTTCTGCTCATTTTATAACAAAATGTAACTAATCAAAGGAGGAATAATACTACATGTGAATCAATCAAGCTTCAGTCATTGACTGAAGAAAAGTTGTTGAAAACACTCATCTGTCGTGCAGGGGTCAGTTGTAAACTGTTGGATTTGATCGCTATCAGAAACTAGTGCAAGACGGTCAAGTTGAGTCTGGTCCTGGTACAGTACTTTCAAAGTGACTTAGCATACATTCAGAACTCTCTCTTAAATTGGGTAATTTAAATTATGTCTTGTTACGGTATGAGCCGTTTTATAGCAAAACTAAAAACTTGCTCAAATGATTACACTTGTAGATTGATAGTCATTGGCAGGAATGAAGGTCAAATGTCAATGTAAGGTATGTTATTAATTCATGAAGAATGGTCAACCAACTCAAATGATTACTCTTGTAGATTTGGATAGATGCAATAGAGCAACCTGTTCGTAGCCCAGCTTTCATGAACTTCATGTCAATAGCCGACTGGTCTTCTATTGACATTGACTCGTTTATATTCAGATTATTATAGCCAATAGAAAGTTTCCACCATTTGAAAATTCATTGAGTCAGTCATTTGTCATCGTTCCATGCATTTAAATTTTGTTAACTTGAGGACCTGCCTAGGGATCCAGTAGTTTGGTGCTGCCTCCTCTTCATGGCATCAAGCTTGAAATTGACATTCATAAATTCAGTTCAGATCTTTATAGCCAATAGAAAGGACTTTCTTGATATGAATATTCATTTGAATGCAATCATAGTTTATGGTTGGATGGCATTTTGTTTTGTAAAGATCAAGTTTTGTAGTCGGTGCTACCTTCTTTTCTCTCTGTAACATAACTTTTAGCTGAGCGACGCAATCGGTTTCATCGGTCGAGAAGATTTCCCATACCAATGGCCCGATCTCATGCAGCAAATGACATCCAAATTCCTGACAGGAAATTTCCCAGTGATCAATGGTGTCCTCAGAACAGCACATTCACTTTTCAAAAGGTAAGTTGTTGTTTTCATTGAAAATTTTGCGATATATACCCTTTGCATTAAGCACATCATGCAGGTGTCCATAGGTGTAGTAGACTGTAATGATATTGAATTGTTACATTGTTGACTTAGCGATTAGTGATCCCAAGTTTCTTTAATATATATATACATGTACAAATACAAATATCTGCACTGGATAATGTTGCTTGTGTTATCTCTCTTTGAAAAATAATATGTATTTTAGAGCACTTTACATAAAACTATATATCTCTTAACACTTTACATAAAACTATATCTCTTAACACTTTACACAAAAAGGACACAAAAATTGCCGAAATTTGTATTGTTGAATACCTTTCTGCAGATCCATTCAACAAACAAGTTTTGCTAAAGATGGGATGACCTTTAATCTCATCATCATAAATTAGCATTCTGCATACCTCGTAATGATTATATAGAAATTTAATAGTCAAATGAGAGTTATGAGACATAACCGTGACGTATTGCGGTAACTCTCTACGAAAGTGTTATGATGAGATGGGTTTGTCTCTGACAGGAGTCCATCAACGATAGTTTTTGGTTAAATTTTCAGCAGAAAAAGCCTCACACTCAAGCTTGAGAATCTCTGTATTCCTTCTAAATATCATTTAAGACATGTATACAAATTCAGCACAGCAATTTAGTATTTATTTTCACTCGAGTTATGCTGTTTTCAGATAGTGTGCAATGAATGATTTTCAGCCTAGTTGATGAATTTCATTTTCTAGATATCGCCATGAATTCAAATCCAATGAACTGTGGACAGAAATCAAATTGGTTCTGGATAACTTTGCTAAGCCCCTGATGGATCTTTTTGTTGTAAGTTGCATAAAAGTATTTCTACTTGCCTTCTAGGTATATTTATTTAGTTGTTTATGATTTATTCATTCATTTATTTATGATTATTTTATATGCATTTTATATATTTGCTTGCCGGGGGAGGGGGGCGGAGGGGTTACAATTTTGGCTGGGGGACTTTTACTTTTGTTCTGGAGTACTCCTGACTCAGGGCAGAGAGTTGAACATCTCCTTTCATCAGGGAAGTCAATGGGTTAGTCCAAATAAATTAATGGTACGCAATCTTACAGGTGCTGGCGTGCTGGTTTCTATATAGATTTAGTATCAGCTCTGTCTTGATCTTGAATTTGCAAGTGCACAACTGCAATCAGCTAAAAACCTTGTGAGATGAGTGAAATGGCAGGTATGGCAGAGTGTATATCAATCCACATTATGTCTAAACAGTTTAACATTGTTTCAAGTATGTATCAGTGCACCCGATGCCCGTCGTGGTCAGGATGACTATGGTGGATAATATTGGTTCCCAATCATAAGGTCCCCGGTTCAAGTCACTCCAAGATTAATGTTTGCCGTCCAGTTACAGAGTTGTTGACAATTGACAATTCATAATCATGGACGTTAAATATGAATGTAAGAGACTGACTTCGGTCAGCTTGCGGCTTTGATAAGCCAATGAGGCTTCTTCGCGAGTTCCTGCTTGCAGGAGGATCTAAAATATATACATATATACATACATTGGTAATGTTGATCCACAATAGGTATGGTGTTTTATTATTACTTAGTCACACATGTTGTGACTTTCACGATAACTATCGTGGACTGTTACTAAATGACGCAGGTCGAAAGCGTTGTTGGAGTACTGGTTGACTTTATTACATAATTCGATTCTGCACATAACCGGGCATTTAACTTGTTTTATGTTGTTTGACGTACGCACAGGTACGGCACAGTGTAGAGATTTATGGTGGCAACAATGTCTTTAGAGTTACAGTAGCATCCAAGTCGCTCTCTGTAATATCCGACCATCAAAGGCCTCCATGAATGGCTTGTAATAGTCCATGGTAGCTACCTGTGACATTCATAACATGTGTGAGGAAGTGACAATAAAACACCATAACTATCGTGGATCAACATTACTGATATCCATCATAGTTATGGTGACCACAACGAGATTGGGTGAATCCAGTACAGATTTATATTTGCTTTCTTTGTTTCTGCCATTAAATCACAATGTTGTACATTTTTTAATACATAGTTATAGCAATGAGGCAGTGTGACCAGAAGTAAGATAACTTTTCAAGTCTGTTGCATTACAAAGAAAAACGAGAAAATTAAATTTTATATCTAGAGAATAAAAAGCAATAGAACACATAGAAAAGATACATATACGGGTATAACCACCATAGTTATGGTGACCACAACGAGAATTGGGTGATCAGTACGGGATTGAATCCATTACAGATTTATATTTGCTTTGTTTGTTTCTGCCATTAAATCATAACGAAGTACATTTCTTAATACATAATTATAGCAATGAGGCAGTGTGACCAGAAGTAAGATAACTTTTCGAGTCTGTTGCCTTACAAAGAAAACGAGAAAATTAAATTTTATATAGAGCAAAAAAAAGCAATAGAACACATAGAAAACATACAAAAAGGGGTATAACAGAACTAGGTAAGGAAACAGTATAATACAAAGCTAATAATAATGCAGAATTATACGAAAATTATTTGTTGAGCAGATAATGTTTTAGATGTCTTTTATAAGATGAAACTGATGTGGTGTGTCTAATGTATTCACTTAGAGAATTCCAAAAGGTGATTCTAAATACATGATATTGACTACATGGTGGACTATACAAGAGTACCCTTAGACATTTAGAACACAATAAATTACACCACAAACAAATGAGTGTTATGTTAGGGTGCAGTGTAATGGACTTATAGTATGTAACTCATACAACAGCATGAGTAATGAGTACATGTAGGATTCCACTTGTAACGAGTACACAAACAAGCCGCTGACCGTTGGTAGGAGTACTTAGTCTTTGCAGTTGGCATCTTCACTAGAGTTTCGAAATGCCCAGAATACGAGCACAATTCCACGAGAGCTAGTACAGGTATGGTCGTCCTTCCCAGACTATGAGTACAAGTAAAGACTCATTACAATTCTACAGAGTGGAGAAGATGAAACGCAGCTAGCATTCCTCAAGAACAAAACAACAAAATTCCATGGAACTGTTTTGAAATAGGTCTATTTTGCAAGGACATCCCTTATTAATGTTTACAATTTCCCTTCCAGGCTACTATGTCACAACTGGTGACTCATGAAAACGACTTGAATGCTGTGAAGATCTTGTACAGTTCCCTCACACTCATAGCAAAAGTCTTCTACAGTCTCAATTATCAAGTAAGTAGTATAATTTATATAATTTTATAATTTTAAGTTTACAGTCTTGTTCAGGGCCAAGGCCTTCTCACACGACTTTACAACTTAACCCTGGTCATTGGTAACTTGTCACACCTACACACCAAGTGTGCACAATTCAATAGATCTCTCCTGGGGCACCACAGTGCACCACAACCACGTGTCCCCCGGGGGACTTCCATAGGGTGCAGCCACAAACCGGCGCACACAGCTATATTTACAAGTTACCTCGCAAGTCCCCATTTATACACCTGGGCGAAGAGAGGCAATGGAGATAAAGCGCCTTGCCCAAGGACACAACGTAATGATCTGGCCAGGGCTCGAACCTGTAATCCATAGATCACAAGTCCACTGCCTTGACCACTTGACCACAATGCCCTCACGTAGTATCCTATACTTGGCCTGGAAATGATGTTAACGTGTGTATGCTATCGAATGGCTATGAATGCTAATTTTCATTGTTTTTGTTGTTGTTGTAGTTGTAGTGTTACATTAATAAAAAGTATCAATATTTTACCCCAAAATTATAATGTAAAAAAGCTGTTTTTTTCAGGTAACTCACCTTATAAACTATTTATTGATTTTCATTAAAACATCACAATGTAAGAGTTTCGCTTTCGACTTGACTTTTACTATTTTATATCTAAGTAAAACAACAATTTGTGTAACCTTAACGACTATTACAATTTCTTTATGTAAGCTTCTGTATGTAAGTCTTTTTGCTGATTCTTTTGTATGATGTGTTACGGTATTGTAAATAAATACAGTGAAAAAAACAAAGCATAAAACAATGTAAGAGGTGTAATCTAAAGGTCAAAGATATGAATTTAATCTGATTTTGCTGTACAATAGTGCTTAGTTTTGCAATACCTTTATATTACATAATTACAGAAGATTGTTAGTATAACTGCTCTTAACTTTTTGGTCAAAATTCCAATTTAGATCTGGACAGAAGTAAATTGTTAAGAGACAAAGAGTTTAATGACAAATTCCCCCCCTCCCACTGAATGTCCCCCTCTCCCATCCCCCCTCTCCCACAGTATGTTCCCTCTCCCACCCCCTCTCCCACAGTATGTTCCCCTCTCCCATCCCCCTCTCCGACAGTATGTTCCCCTCACCCATCCCCCTCTCCCACAGTTTTTTCCCCTCTCCCATACCCCCCCAAAAAAAAACCCAAAGAAGATGAATTATAATGAAGGAGATAACAATTCAGTGACAAGTTTCTGTTGGATGGCATACCTCAAAGCACATTTTTGTCTCGTCTTGTTCATACTTGTATACATGTGTAATTTACCATTTTTTGTTTATTTATTTCTTTTATCTCCAAGGATTTGCCAGAATTCTTTGAAGATAACATGGAAACATGGATGACACATTTTCTGACTCTCCTCACCAAAGACAATCCTCTTCTCCATACCAAGGTAAGAAGTGCAAGCCCTCTCTCTCCTCCTTGAGAAAAAATATCAGGCAAACAGCTTCAAGGTTGTAGTAATGTGACTCATAATATTCAGAAATGTCGGCCCTTTAACTTTGGGTATTTGGGTAGGGAGACGCGGGGGTCGACATGGGAATAAATAAATAAATGTGAGAATTAAACTTGACATAAATGTTGTGAAATGTGCCCTAAAGACATCTCTGACGTGATTCATTAGAACAGAAAAAAACTTATTAAAGATATGGAAAGTAATAATTCGTGGTCTGTTCAATAATAATAATTAACAGTTCTTATATAGCGCAACTTACAATAAAGTCTTGCCGCGCTGTACTTAACCCTGGTCATTGGTAACTTGTCACACCTACACGCCAAAGTGTGCACAATTCAAACAATCTCTCCTGGGGCACCACAGTGCACCACAGCCACGTGTCCCCTGGGGGACTTCCCATAGGGTGCAGCCACAAACCGGCGCACGCAACTATATTTACAAGTCACCTCGCAAGTCCCCATTTATACACCTGGGTGAAGAGAGGCAATGGAGATAAAGTGCCTTGCCCAAGGACACAACTCAATGATCTGGCCAGGGCTCGAACCTGTAATCCTTAGATCACAAGTCCACTGCCTTAACTACTTGACCACTTACGCCTTAACGCCCTCAAGTACTGGAGGGAGGTGGGAGGGGGGGGATAGTTAAATTAGATTAACCTAGAACTGTTCTTTGTTTAGTTCTTCAACCTGGTAGGTAGACGAGTAATTGTAACAGGTATTCACAAATTTGTTATATAACATTTGAAGTTAGTGTAGCGAATGACAACCAGCAGTCGCAGAAAGATGAGTACTGGAGGATAAGAAATGTACTCAGGTCAAAGGTCAAATTTAACAGAGAATGAAGGAAGCTCAAGAAGGATAGAAGCGTATATCACAGTATCCAGGCAACTGATCTAGATTTATAACTTGGGATATTTAATAGAGATCCAACTTGGGAGCAGAAGCTTGCAACATTGGGTCGGTCTGTTTTGCGACTGGGTTGTTCATTCCCAATTCCATCAACAATTTCACCCTAATGTCGTTAAGAGAGATTAATCAGTATAATGCTTTGTCTTGGTTTCAGACTGAGACACGCTCAGTTTTTAATCGACAAAGAGAACCAGTAATTGGAATCAGCCAATTGCATTGCAAACTTATCAGTGATTGACTTTGTGCTGGTGGTAGCGTCCTCGCAAAAATCTTTGTATATATATCGTGTCCTCCATTTATCCTTTTTCCTTCTTTTTATCTCCAAAAATGAAATTTTTAACAATTATTTTTCATACTTTTTTTCAAATTTTTTTTTCGTAGGATGAAGATGAAGCCGGACCCATGGAGTTTCTCAAATCCCAAGTGTGCGATAATGTCGCCCTCTACGCCCAAAAATACGACGAAGAATTCCAGCCGTTTCTGCCCAATTTTGTGACCGCTGTTTGGAGTCTGTTGATATCGACCGGAATACAAGTCAAGTATGATCTGGTGAGTCAGATGTTTATCGAGTTTCAGGCTGAGATTTAGTAATTATATTCATTCTGACCACCATAGACCAGGTGTGGCCAATCAGTGGATTGGTAATGAATACTAATAAATCACTCGGTGGCCATTCAGGACCCATGCTTCAAGAGATATTGCCTCAACTATGATGGATGGAACTGACCCTTCAAAATAATTGAAAAAATATCTGAGTTGACATCATGATGCTTTCCTCAACAGTAATCACCTCTAGGATTGGTGAATTACTTTCACAAAAGAAGCTTTTCATATTTTTTTTATTATAAATTGACCTTTGAAATATTCATAACCTGAGATGACGATAAGGGAGTATATTGTATGTATGTATGTATTTTAGAACCTCCTGCAAGCAGGAACTCGCAAAGTAGCCTCATTGGCTTATCAAAGCTGACCGAAGTCAGTCTCTTACATTCATATTTAACGTCCATGATTATGAATTGTCAATTTGTCAACAACTCTGTAACTGGATGACATACATTAATCTTGGAGTGACTCGAACTCGGGACCTTATGATTGAAAGGCACCGGCGTTAACCACTGAGCTAACACTCCACTATTGTAATGAATTTAATTGACTATATCAGTGTGTTATTTCTGTGTACTTGTCTTGCCAGCTTGTGAGTAATGCCATTGGATTCCTTGCATTGATAGCAGACAGACAACAATACAAGAAACTGTTTGAGTCAGCCGAGGCCATGAAACAGATCTGTGAGAAGATTATCTTGCCAAATATGGCATTCCGAGGTGAGATTTTTGGAGTTCTTTGGCATCAGCTTAGCTTGTGGGGGGGGGGGTGGTTGATGGGAGATACCAGGAGGAAGATTAACTGGGTAGCAACAAGAAGTTGTCCATGAAAATATCCCAGTGTTAAGAAGAATCCTTATAAATAACAAGTATGATTGATGCAAACAATATGAAAAATTGGCTCCATGGTTATCAAATAACATCATTTTAAGATCTTCACATGTTGGCAACCTTTTGGATATTTTGTCAATTGTTATAGGGGTACCTGTTGATATATGATGAAACTATCCTAATTTGTTTTGTTTTATTGACTTAAAAGAAATGTTAACATCATCCCATTGCCTGTGTATTTTCTGTGATATCTGCTGAGGTACTTATTTTTTTTGTGATTTCACAGATGCTGATGAAGAACTCTTTGAAATGAATGCCGAAGAATACATCAGAAGAGATATAGAAGGATCAGGTCAGTTGTTGTCATAGCTACAGTACTTAGTATTGTACTTAAATATATACTTGCTTATACTACAGTATCATTACCTAGTTGCACAATGGTATACTTACTTTGTTATACTGTTGTATGTGTATGGTTTACTTTGTTTAACTATGATATATGCGAGCCTTACTTTGTTATACCATGGAATATATATAGTTTAATTGGTATAAGCATGTTTTACTATCATAAATGCATCCATGTTTTACTTTGTTATACTAAGGTATGTGCATGATTTACTTGTTATACCATGGTACATACACATTGTTTGGTAGGAATGTCTTACTTTGTTATATTAATGCATGGTTTACTTTGCTATAATATGTTAAGTACATGGCTTGATTTGTTATACTATGGTGTATGCATATGCATGGATTTACTTTGTTATGCTATGGTACATTTATATGCATGGTTCAATTAGTATGATATATATATGTACATGGTTTTCTTTGTTATACTATGGTTATATATATGCATAGTTTATGACTATGGTATAATTGTGCATGGTTTACTTTGTTTTTAAATATGGTACATATATGCATGGTTTACTTACTGTAAGAACTATAAATAATGGTTTGCTACTATAATCAATATCACCAATTACCTACTTAATCATTTACCAATTACCTTATATAACTAACCATTTACCAATTACCTAATGTAACTATTTACCAAGTACCTAATATAATAATTATTTACCAATTACCTGCTAAATTACATGATACTTCTTGCTCGTATTTGTCTCCATCTAGATATTGACACCAGAAGACGTGCAGCGTGTGACCTAGTCAGGGCACTTTGTAAATTTTTCGAGGCACAGGTCACTCAAATCTTTAGCGGTTACGTTGGAGTTTTACTTCAGGTAATTACTAAGAAATATTCAGATCAAAGCTTCCAGAGTACTGAACTGACAAACACTTTCGCAGGGTCAAATGTATTTCTTCTGCTATTTGTTATCTTGGGGGAGAATTCTGAAGTTTTTTTATTTCTGGTTAGTCACTAGGCTTGACTTGTTAAAGTTTCCTTTCAAAATTAAAGTGGAAATTACAAATTTGAAAGTTTTTGTGAATGCTGTTAACATGTCATTATTTTCCTCATTATCTCTTGAAAACTCTTTTGTGTTAATTGAAAGTGAAAGTTGAACAGTATTAACTGCATTCTATGATGGAGATATCACATGAAAATGCTTTGGATTCATATCTAAATGCTGCTTTAAATTAATAAACATGGTATTAAAAATAAACATGGTATTAAGTTATAAACAATATATGCATGATATTAAGGTGTGAACAACATGCATGGTAGTAAGGTATGAACAATATACATGGTAGTATTAGTATGAACAATATACATGGTATTAAAGTATGAACAATATACATGGTAGTAAGGTATGAACAGTATACATGGTATAAAGGTGTGTACAATATATACATTGCAATAAGGAATGAATAACATACATGGTATTAAGGTACGAACAATGTACATGGTATTAAGGTATGAACAATATACATGGTATTAAGGTATGAACAATATACATGTCGGTAAGGTATGAACAATATACATGTTATCAAGGTATGAACCATATTCATGATATTAAGGTACAAACAATATACATGGTATTAACGTATGAACCATATACATGGTATTAAGGTTTGAACAATATACATGGTATTAAGGTATGAACAATGTACATGATATTAAGGTACAAACAATGTACATGATATTAAGTGACCTTGTACTTCTGTAGCTTTATTATTATTCTGCCCTTTCTTATATTTTCATTTTTTCTCTTAAAGAACTATAGCCAAGATGTGACAAAGAATTGGAAGGACAAAGATACAGCGATATACTTGGTGACTTCACTGGCCACCAAGTCCAAGACACAGAAGGTAGGTAACATTATACTCAATGGATGCAGTGTTCTTTGCCTGAGCACCCATCTAAAAGTGTGAACAGATACTGTATATTGTTATTATATCATGTGATTTGCAAGTACCCAAACTCTCCCCCCCCCCCCCTCCAACCTACAACTTTAGTCATCATATGTTTCTTTACCCTTTGCTGTAACAACCAATACCCCATGTAACATTTTGTTATATATTTATGATATAAAACTGAGGATCAAATTTGGGAGAGAGAAAAGAAAAATTGTTAACAGACTGCTTATCTACTATAAAAAGCCTGTGTACGTAAAGATCTAAAATTATTTGACAATATCATACTATTCATAATCCCAGTGAATCAAGCTCTTTGTAAACCAGTAGAACCCACTCACCAGGTTCTCATTTTTAACCCCCTCCATGATACCCATAATGTAGAGAAGTACACAACTGCAGGTTTCTTACCTTCGTAATCTTTCTGCGGATTTGAAATGATCTGCTGAAATATTGAGCAGAGGACTTGTTACAGACTGTCAACCATATCAAAATGTGCAAGAACTGAATTTATTTACATTCCTACAGATAAACTTATGTCATTTACATTTTTAAATACATTTATAGTATTTTCTAAAATGAGATTGCAAATAAACACACTTAAGGCATCCTTCTGGATTTTTTTTCACCAAATGAGTGTAACCACAGTAACAGAGTGAGTAATTAACAAATTTTAATTCAGTCCTGAACATCTCGTCGACCCGACACTTGTCTTTTTCATAGAAAAGAAAAGTAAATATTATAATTTCAACATTTTTTACTTTTGCTTCACTGCCTGAAATGAAAGTTGACTAAACTGGCTAATGAGTTACCCTGTCATCGGATTTTACTATGGACTAGCATTGAAATATTTATCAATTTCAACTCAAAAAGCTGCTTAAACACATTATTTGCCAACCTATCAGTATGAAAACCAGACAGAATACCACATTACCGTTCAGTTATAGGAAACCATCAAAAATCTTACCTTACGGTGAGAGTTTTCATGCCGTCACATATTCATAACTAGATATTCACTGTTGTACATCATTCATTACATAACAACAGCTTTCCTCGTCATTTCCAACCAATGAAGGTAAATGAAGCAGCTCTCAGTTTTAAGAAGTTTATTTCATTCTCTATCCCTGGTTGTCATATTCTTTATTGAATATTCTCTTTATTCATACAGCATGGAACTACAGAAGTCAGCCAGTTGGTGAACATCACCGACTTCTTCAAATCTAACATCATCCAAGACCTGGAGGCTCCATCAGGTTTGTTTCAAATTTTAGTCAACGACATGGGCAACCAAAACACTTAAACACGACTCCAAAATGGACGAAATACTCTTAGATACGGAATGAGAAAATGTCATACTTTTTAAGTTTCTGTAATTTATACTTACTTTGACTCTTGAGGCATCGCAGTGAAAATGCAGGTTATGAAAACAGTTATCATCAGTGGTAAAAAATCTGCAGATATTAATATTATGACAATGCTAAACAGAAGTAGATTGCCTAATAGTACCACAATTATAAAGCAGATGGGCTGTGATGTCCCTATGTTATGAGTGAAGTAAACCACAATATCAAACCCTGACAGGTAAAATTTATGAATGTTTTCTCATGTCTCTTTCAAACTTTTAACATTCATACTTTCCGTTTGGTTCTCACACAGTGAACGAGACGCCAGTCCTGAAAGCCGACGCAATCAAATACATCATGACCTTCCGACAGGTCCTCCCCAGGGAGGTGCTCCTCTCTAGTTTACCCTGCTTCATGAATCTACTGAAGGCAGAGAGCCAGGTGGTACACACGTACGCGGCCAGCGGTATAGAGAAGGTGGTCCTAGTCCGGCACGACGGAAAACAAGTGTGAGTCACCAGAACCAAATAACATAAGACCATGTGAGACTGGGTCCAAATAGACCTTGATCAATTAAAATACAAAATAAACAAGAGTTTTGTATAGCAGTTAAGAGAAGGTAGTCTTAGTCCGGCACGACGGAAAACAAGTGTGAGTCAGCAGAACTTAATGTCTCAAGACCTTGCGAGACTGGGTCTTAATAGACCTTGATCATTTAAAGTACAAAATAAACAAGAGTTTTGTATAGCGGTATAGAGAAGGTAGTCTTAGTCCGGCACGATGGAAAACATGTGTGAGTCAGCAGAACTTAATGTCTCAAGACCTTGCGAGACTGGGTCTTAATAGACCTTGATCATTTAAAATACAAAATAAACAAGAGTTTTGTATAGCCGAATAGAGAAGGTAGTCTTAGTCCGGCACGACGGAAAACAAGTGTGAGTCAGCAGAACTTAATGTCTCAAGACCTTGCGAGACTGGGTCTTAATAGACCTTGATCATTTAAAGTACAAAATAAACAAGAGTTTTGTATAGCGGTATAGAGAAGATAGTCTTAGTCCGGCACGATGGAAAACAAGTGTGAGTCAACAGAACTTAATAACACAAGGCTTTGTGAGACTGGGTCTTATAGACCTTGATCATTTAAAATACAAAATAAACAAGAGTTTTGTATAGCGGTATAGAGAAGGTAGTCTTAGTCCGGCACGACGGAAAACAAGTGTGAGTCAGCAGAACTTAATGTCTCAAGACCTTGTGAGACTGAGTCTTAATAGACCTTGATCAATTAAAATACAAAATAAACAAGAGTTTTGTATAGCAGTTAAGAGAAGGTAGTCTTAGTCCGGCACGACGGAAAACAAGTGTGAGTCAGCAGAAC
>JAIPMN010037124.1:0-14077 GCA_020650975.1 Apostichopus californicus
TGCATTACAAATAAGTATTCGCTTGAAATTTCTTTTTGAAATTCTTATCCACCCAGTCTATGAAAATACTAAGGAAATTTACTTTTTGGTTTTCGGAAAGAATAACGAGATAACGAACCTGGTTTTGTGTTTCGTCTGGATTTGTTTCCTTTTTTTAATGTTTTCTTCAAATGACTTTGCTATTATTACCTGCATTTAAAAAAATTACTGTTTACCAGTCGAATAAAGTCACTGAATGTTGTAATGTGCCCGTTTTTAATGATTTATTATGGCTGCGTATCTAGGGAGCCGGTAGAGTCGATAGATAAAATTACTACGTACCGAAATAGTGATGAATAGCAACACATCGGTAAAAAGTAAGGCGTAGCCGCAGGTAAAGCGTGCAAATTATCTTTCCACTGTGTAAAATTGCATATATGCAGTTACGTTGTATAATCCCAAACATATTTCAGAAGAGGGGGCCGGTCCCCTGGGTCCACCCACCCTCTGCCATGGTTAAAATATTACATGACACGCATAAATGCACAAACATACACGCCCACGCCCGCATACACACACACGCACAGGAGCCATATAGTCTATACAAAGAGTGCTTGAAGCTGCTGCGATACTCACACGAGACTTTCGGTCATAATTCTTCAGGAAGTATTCTAATTAATAGATGCTCCATTCTACTTTAAACTGGTTGTTGGGAACTATAACCTTAAATAAATATTTGAAACTTTCTTCCCCGGGTAACTCATTTTACAGGCATCAACTTCAAACTCGGCTGAGCGATCATACAATTAGTATGGGAATTCAAGACCCGAACGTTTCCGTGAAGGGGAAATATGCTAAAATGCCAACACAAAAAACACGGAAACTTTTAGGGGGGATGGGGAACAAGTTATATCCCCCCCCCCCCTCCTACACGCCACGCTTCATCGGTAAACCAAATGTTAATATATGCAAGTGATGACTGATTACACTAACTGCTGAGAATAGTGAACCCTACTGAATTTTTACGTATAGCCAATGTAATGCCATCAAACAACATATACCCCACTACAATACTGACATTTGTTACAATTACATTACAAAAATATAGTACTTTTACTTCCAAAAAGCAAGCAGTAGGCTTCACTGATTTTTATCCGTATTGTATATTTATTTCAAATCATAATTTTTACCCTGAATTTAAACACATAATTATTGTAACCCATATAAAACAAATCTAACACCAATAAAGTTGAAAAAATACAACGAAACATGAGTATCTGTGTAAATGAAAACAAATCGATAATTAGAAATTGGAGATGAGGTCATAGATAAGTTGGAAAATATTGAGATTTCTTGATAGATAGAAGCTGTAGAAAGGATAGAAGCTGTAGAAGGGATAGTGGGGGAAAGAAGCAAACACGACAAGACAAAAGCTAACAAATTAACCTAGTTTTGTAATCCACCTCTAATAAAGAAGAACATGTGCTTTACGTGACCTTTGAATATATCAATTTTGTCAAACGGACAAGGATAGATAGTAAGATCCAAAGCTTCGATCCACAAATGGAGAATGCTCTAGTACCAAATTTGGTGCGTACCCGCGGTACAAACGTTTAACTGGGGTAGCCGGACGAGAAACAATTATAAGGTTCTTAATGTAGCATTGTGAACAAATTTATGGACAAACAGCATAGGACTTTAAAGTAAATATGATCTTTCGAATGGAGGCAGTGAATTTCTTTCAATCTGGTATAGAGACACAACATCCCTGCTAACACTGCCACCAAGAACTGTATTAAGAAGTATATACTTGAAAAGTAGTTTTGTTGTAACTGATTTATCTTCGACTTTACTCATTAACATTTATATTACTTAAAGAAGTAGCATACGCAAATATACAATCGCAAACCGAGTAAATGAGAAACCTACCCCAACGGTATACACAAAACTGTGCCATTTAATCCTGACCACCCGATACTTATAGCTAGTACAGTAACTATACTGTTCATGTTCCACAACCGTGCATCAGTAACTACTGCGCTGTGTTCGCAACACGGCAGCATGTGTTACAGGTGGCTCAGTGACATAAAGAGTACGAAATCTTGACCATACACTCTGAGTAGTAAATAGAAAATAACCCATTTGTTATATCTAGTAATAGTAATCACACATTGATTGTGAAACTCACTATTGTTACAATTCAAGCCACGGAAGCCAGGTCCACAGATTCAGCCAAACTGTCCAGCTAAACAAAAAAGAAACCCACGGCAAAAAAACGTTTTAATTAGCTGTTGACAAAATTATATGAGTCATCAAATGAGAGAAAATTATTAAACTATATGTGCACTTAGTTTGAAAACAATGTTTAGGCAAATGTTAAGTATTTGCTTTTGCACTTCTACTTTCACGAATGTTGCCTATTCATAAATTGTGCATTTAAGCTGAAATTTACAGAACATAAATGTTAAGAAGGCATACACAAGTATCTATGCTTATTTCAAATAACAGACCGTATATTTTATTTTGCAAGAACTGCTCTTCATTTCAAATTAAAATTGATTTTTTTTTTTTGCCAGCGTTTGTAGAAGTGCCAAGCATTCTACAGGACAAACTAAAACGAATGACAGCGAATGACCGAATGACAATTGACTTTGTACAGGGTTAGTTATCATTCGCGAATGACAGCGAATGACAGCGAATGACAACGGATAACAACGAAGGACGGTGGTGAGAAGAGATAGAATGATTAACGGAGTGGAGTTAATGCGGTTATTGGTTTTCTGCGAAAAATGATTTGAGGAAAAAAAGTTTCTAACAATTAATATCGGAAAAATGACGTTAAATTTACTTTTTAAAATCAGACTTACAATTTCGTTTACTAATAAGGTGCGTTTATATATCTTGTCCGTACTTTACTAGATCTGTAAGCCACGCACTTCGCGTCCACTCGGTTTGCGTGGCTTTAATATACCCACAAAGTCTGAACTGTGATATCCGGTTAAAGCAAATGTATGTGCTGTCATTCACTGTCATTCGTTTTAGTCAACGCAATTTTTTAGTGTGTACAACATATTGTCATTCGATATGTGTAACGCAACTGTCATTCGTTTTAGTAACACCCCATTCTACTCACTTTCTTCGCATGTGTTACCAGTGAATCCAGGAGGACATGTGGGTACACTCTCCAGTACTTTCCTCACAGAGGCCTCCATTTTGACAACTAGAGCATATCTGATCACACTCGGTGCCATATCGATTAGCTGCACAAGCTGATGGTGTAAAATTGCATTATTAAGTTATCCATTTGGCGTTTAGTTCAAAGTTACCAAGTTTGTACATATTTGTGTTATAGTTATCAAATCCAGTTGAGATAAGCAAAATTAATTTTGGTAGAATTCGATGAATTTGTCCTCGAAACAAAGCATAAGTCATCCCGAGGTGGGATCTCAAAACCTGAGTACTTTCAATTTCAACAGTTTGAAAATATCTGTTAGCCCTCCCCCCCCAGCCCCCCCCCCCCGCCTCCTACGCCTGTGCCGGTTGAAGTTTAATTGGTGAAATAATCCACGAACGCGTCACAAAATACAAACTTGATGTTATTTAATTAGTGTCACTGTTGAAATGTTATCCGCTTTATAAATTTTAAATGCGATGGAAGAAGTGGTTACAACTAATTACGTGACTACCGAACACAGTAACGATAGTGTCTTCTAAGTGCAAGTACACATAGGCGTAGGAGCCCAATTTGATTTGGGGCGGCTGTAACGACTTGCCCGAAAATATAACCAACATTTTTCGCGCGCTCCGCGCGTGTTCAACATATTAATGTACATATCATAGGGGCTTTGACATTAGTAATGGCGAATAAGTCGGGCAAGCTTGCAACTTTATTTAAATTACCAAGGAGGTTTTTTTTAAACTATTCATTTCCTTTAGCTACATCATTACAATTTACTTTCTTTCAGTAGGTGCCCGAAAAATTCTCAGAATATTGCCCCATTGCCGTTAGTTTTGGGGGCCCATGAAGGCATGGCTCACTTCCTCGTGCTGTTTCACTCCTGTAGATGGCAAACCAAATGCACAATAATTAGATAGGCTATTCCAGGGTTTTCGGTCGAAAAACCAAGATTTTCGACCGTTAAACTGGAATATCTTTCATTATCAGTATTTTTCACTTTGATAATCCATGTTTATCGTTGATAAACTCGATTATTGCTCGAAACCAGTGGCGGAGCGTCCATACAGTCAGGGGGGCGGATGCCCACCCCCCCCTGACGGACTCAAATGGACTGCTGGCGCCCTTTTCAGCTCTTTACCACTTTTTACTTATTCTAGATTATTGACTTTTTTATTGCGCTCTCATCTACTTATTGACATTTGTCACATTTTGTTGGTGTAATTTGGCGATGACACCTATTTATTCTTCGTTTATCTGCAAATTAGCCAGGCCCGAAAAGGGTCATTTCCGGCTATCTAGGGAGTATCTTTAATCAAAAAATTTCTGTACGCTACGCGCCAACCAGTGGTGGCGCTCCGCTTAGATAGTGTCGAAAGCGCCCCTACAGACAATTCTCGCCCCTCTTGACCAATACCCCTAGCTACGAGAAACCGGGATTATCTGTATATAAACCTGGATTATCGGTTGATATTCGTCCAAGACTTTCGACCGTTCAAAACTGACTGGAAGTTCTAGTCGATAAACTCAGTTTATCGGCGATCAACATAGTTTATCGATAAAATTATGTTCTTCGGGCGAAAAACAGATCTTTTTCGAAGAACATTAAAAACACAACTGTTTATCGGGCGAAAAGCGAAGTTTATCGATAAACCTGGTTTTTTTTTCTCGATAAACACAGTTGATCGAGCGAAAAACAGCGTATGTCCACGATACTGAGTTTTTGCGAATTATTACACATCCGGCGTGCCATAAACGTACGCTACGACTATCAATGTGTGTTGGCATGAGAGGAGACAAAGTTGCCCTTGCCCTTGACTGGTTCCGTTAAATTTACAGATCCCATAGACTGAATACAAGTTCTCGGTTACCTTTGATTTCAACAAGATTCACTACAAAAACAATCGATCTGATTTAGTCGTTTAGTAATTGCTCAGTTGAAAAAAGATGGGACGCTTTCGCTAAACCGGTTTCATTGTGATGAGATGGTAGAGTTTGTTTTACTGACATACTGTATCTAGCGTAGGCCTAAGTTTAATTGAATCAAACCGATCTTTATTTGCATCATAGCAATTACATATTTGCAGCTTTAAATGTTAAATGATCGCAACTCTTTGTAGATATGACAATATATGTGACGTGGGCAGGGAGAGAACAGTAGCCTAGATTACTTAGAAGCATGTGGAACAGCACACTTTATACGCAAATCTTATGAAGGTCCCGAAGACAGGCCCTTGTGAAGTTGTGGAACCCCATTGGAGATACAGTAGGCCCTATACGAATACTCGCCCAGTATTATTTACGTAATTAGGCTACAGTGCTTTGCCACGAATACTGTAATCCATATCCTGGAAAGAAGAACTGGAATTGGCTCAGATGGAATTAAATATAAGTAAAAGGATTAATTAATTGCGTAAAAATTGCCATTCATACAGCAGGTAAGCCTACAGTAGGGGGATGGATAATGCAAAACATCAAAGTCTGTTTTTGGTCAAAATTTCAGTGAAAGGGGATGTATAATATTTAAGTTTAGGCATAGATCTCAAATGTTACAGAAATTGTTAGGATGCATACTGTAAAATTACAACTGTTCACAGGCCTAGAACACAATTCAAAAATATTTCAATGGTCAAACTGTCAATTAAAAAAACCATCAAATTCTTTGTGATCAAATTGATGTACCAATATTTCACTTCAAATTTAACCAGTGCTGATGATTCATCCCTCTCCACTCCCCCACCCTTCAAATGAAAAAAAAAAAAAAGTTTAGTTGGTAAAACATAGACCTGTATTTATTTGGACTCCAATTTTTCAAAGCAATCTACAGCACATCAAAATTTGTACTTAAGTGATGAAATATTGTGAGAGAATATTTCTGAATGACTATAAATGCAGTCATTCATATTTTTCTTTTTTAACCATCCATCTATTGATTTTTGAAATTTAAATCACTAAAAATGCTGTAGGCCATTTGCACACATAGGAACCTACAGTATAGAGTTGACAACATCGAGTAACTAATTTGTGATATATCTTACTTTCAGATAAATAAACCTGTTTGATATGGGTAAAAAGAAGACCAATCAGAGAGTTCATCAGAAACAAACGTCCGGTGGAAATTCAGGAAAGGGCAAATCAACAAAACACAGCCGTGAGCATAAATTTGAGCGATTGAGCCAAGATCTGGGACAGTCTTTGCCAGGTACTGTACACACACTGCATGTACATGAGTTCAATTGTCACTCACAGATGTTTAAAAAGATATTCACATGGCTGAAGTTGATTGCTTTTAATAGAAAATGCTGGACATTTATTGCATCTTTAGGTCCAAAAAAACCACATCCTCATGTAGTATTTTGTATGGCTAAGAAATGAAATTTTCAAATTTGGTCATACTTTGTAAATAAATTTGACAACAGTATGCACAGTGTACGATGTCAGGGTGGCATTTCAGTTGAACTTCTTTTTTTTTCGATTTTGATTTTGATTTTGTACCTTCTGTTACTGTTACTTGTCATTAATCCTTTGAAGAAGATCCTGCTAGGATCGAAACGTCAGGCCAACTTACTTTTTCACATTCTCTTACACAGGCTCTCTAGTGGATAAGCAGTTTGCTAACAGTTTTTTTTTTATTTTGATTTTCTACAAGAAAGTTTTTATAAGATTCTAAATCCAGAGAAGCTTGACAGCTCTGCAGAAATTCTAAATGAATCATGTTTCAACTTGAATAAATCAAAAACGAGATAACTATATAGGAAAGAAAAGCTTAAAATTGAAGTATATTAGCCTGTAATGACATCACAGACCAGATACAGTACTGTTGGCCACTGCTGGGAAGAAGCAAGGGTTTAGCCAGTCAAAATATATGCCATTCCATCAAAACACATGTATCTTAAATTAGGCACAAGCTATTGAGATGGGGTGGTTTTCATAAAATGAAAATATGGAATAAATATTCCTCATCCATATAAGTGTCACATCTTCTGTCACAGGAATATCTCTTGAAGTATTAAAGATGACACTTTCTTAGTTTATAGTAGGATGAATGATCAAGTATATATTCTCCCAAAGTCCTGATATACTTGCAAGACCGTGCAACCCCTCCAAGGGTCAATAATTTCATCTTGTATGATTTTAACCTGTCATCTCATATTCCAGACCCGTCAACTCTCCCGGTTTTACCGGGAGACTCCCGGTTTTTACCCGAATCTCCCGGCCTCCCGGTTTCATATTCTATTCTCCCCGTATTTTAATGTTTCATCACTTGTGACATTTCTGAAAATAGCCAACAATCAGTCCTACTGTATGCTTAGTAATTCCCCACAGTAAAGCTGAACAGGAAAGGCTATTCAGTGTAGTTCGCAAGAACAAGACAGACAGTCAGTCAAGTCTCAAGCTTGATGGGACTCTATCTAGCATACTAGCCATGAAGTCACAGTACCCAGAGTCCAATGTTCCCTGTTTCAAATGGACGCCTACTAAAGAAACCCTGTAGAAAGCGAAGCGAGCTGCTGTAAACTACAACAAGAAACACTGATTGGATGATTCTCTCACTGTATTGCATAAGTAGATTATACTTATTTAGGAGTATTTATATCATTTCAGTTGAAAATTACCAACCTCCCTATTTTCCCCTTGTTCTCCCTATTTGTCGGCCCTGAAAAATGTTATTCTCCCTATTTTGGGGTCAAACTGGTTGACAGGTATGATATTCAGTCTGGTATTGTTCCTTATGGACTCACTGTTACTATGCACCTCAGGTACTCTTTGATGCTTTCTTGTTACAGAATAATATTTTCAGGTTTTATTGATAGTCTGTCGGTAAATACCACAAACAAGTGTTTTTTCTTAAGCTGACGAAAAGAAGACAGTTCTGCATTCCTAAGAAACTTCAGTTAGACACAACTTAGACATAATGGGTAAAAAAAAGATTGTTGTTCATTTTCTTCCAACTGTGAAAATTTGGGGCGAGAAACGGTGTAGTCATTTTTCTGGGATGCCAATTTTACTTTTGATTACAGAAATGGAAGTTCAAGACTTCAATTTTGTCAATAACAGTTTTGTCAACTCTCAAATAATTATGTAATTACTTTGAAATTTGATTTACTGTTCCTCTATCGAAAATCCTCCCATAACATCTAAAAAGTACAGTAATTAACATTGATGAACTTCAAGAAATTTTTGAAATAATTTACCATCAACAAGCTTCAATTTGATTTGACACAAGTCGCGCAGTTAAAGCCACTTCCATGACCCCTGTCTCTTTAATATTCTCAGTAAACATGTTGGTCTTCACTAATCGCTAAGTTCGAAGCGGTATGATTTAAGTCTTAGTTGTTGATTAAAGTGGCCAAAGTTGTCAGAAAATTTTGGGGGAAATTGAAAACAATTAGTTACTTACTAATCTCTCTCTCTTTCAGGTAAGTGTAATTCTCTATCAAGAAGTGAAGAATCTACAGATGACCCATGGAAGCTACCGTATCCGTTAGCTATGTGGGATCTACAGCACTGTGATCCAAAGAGATGCACTGGGAGGAAATTATGCAGGAAGGGTTTAGTGAAAACATTAAAGCTCTCCCAGAGAAATAATGGTATCATCCTCTCACCAATTGGTACAAAATGTGTATCACCAGAGGACAGGTATGCAATTTGTTGTTGTTGTTTTAATTAGTGGTTTGTACTACTAATTAACAGCTGAAAAAACGTATGGGCTCCAAGCCAGTTGATTAATTTAGGAGGATGTCTTAGTACAATCATATCTTTGAGTAAATTTTATGTTAGGGTTTGAAAATCTTGTCGGCCATATTGCTGCTGTAAATGAAAGCTAGCTCCAACATTGGTGTAGCAAGCAATCAAAAGGTATTGATAAGAAGGTTATTAAAGACAAAGTTTATATGAGAAGTGAATGATAAAAGTGAGCTTGAAGCACAGCTCAAGGTCAAATTGTATCTTTACTGTACAGTTAGGTGTCATGTTAAACAGAAAAAGCAGCAGCAGAGCTGTAAAATCCCTTGTAGCAAAGACGAAACAATATCAAACAATGGCTATTGTATCTTGCATGGAATTCAGAGGACAAAAGATTATACCGTAGGCTGCCTGGCTGCAGATATGTATGTTGCAACCCCCTATAGCACCTTACTTTTGGTATGGTGAATATAAAAAGAAATCCCAGTTTATGTGACTTTGTTAGATTATGGGTCCACATATCAACATGATGATGGTGTTGTATTTTCTATTTCAGGCCCATCGTTGAAGCATCGGGCATAACGGTCATAGATTGCTCTTGGGCTAAGCTGGAGAGCACTCCATTTACGAAGATGCGAGGGCCACATCCAAGACTGCTGCCATATCTCGTCGCAGCAAATCCCGTCAATTATGGGAAACCATGTAAGCTTTCCTGCGTGGAAGCTTTTGCTGCTACTTGTTACATTGTCGGTAGGTAAATGTTACTTTAAATTTCGCTGAAACCATTTTTATTTGAGTAACATTATTTATTGTTTAGCTACAGGTATACAATGTTTCCAAAGGTATGTGACAAATATGAGGCTGAGAAGTTGTTGGTGGTCTGCGTGAATCTGTAATTACGAGGATTCATCCTACCGGTCCCAACAGTTTGAAGTTTTCTTCTTTTCTATTGGACATTTTTGGTCTACAGACATGTTTGGAGTAGATCTAATGTAAGAGAATGAAATGGAAAAGAGTCACTCCCGTTAGAGCTAAACCCATAGTCGTTGAAATGCTTCCTTCCAAAGGAATAGGATGGAGATGCTTCAATAATTGACGGTTGGCCCCATTGTGAAGAAAATTAGGAATAATTAATGCAACTGGTACACACAGATTACATTCTAGGTCTGGAACTCATGAAAGGGGGTGCGAGTCATTTGCCAAAGTCATTTGAGCTCCAACGTAGCAGATGTTCTGGTTTCATAACTAAAACCTACTTCTTCTTTTCTTTTTTTTTCATGTTTTTTTTTTTTTTTTGGGGGGGGGCTTTATGTGAAAATAAAGGAATATTCCCCATTTATAACTTACAGTAGACGGCTTGCAGCTATGCAAACTGTTAATATAAAGAATGGTTCAGTGTCTTAAAGGAATGGGGAATGACAAAGAATAAGAATTTAAAGTGACGTCACGCTTCCTTTTGTTTCTCAGGATTAAAAGATGACGGCCTAACGCTCCTTACAAGGTTCAAATGGGGACATGTCTTTTTCGAACTCAACAAAGAACTTTTAGATCTTTATGCCTCCTGTTCTACAAGTGAGGACGTAGTTGAGGCACAAGAAAAATGGTTGAACCAACCAGATAAGCCAAAAGACGAAAAGGACCTACTTGGTAAGGGAATTATTGATATTGAAATTTTGCCTAAGACACAAATAAACAAGATAAATTGTTCACATTCCATAGTAGGGAATAATTTAAAAATTTGTTTTTCTTTTCCTTCTCCATGCTGGAATAAATTTCTATCTCGTTAACAAGTTTCGTTATCGAGGTAATTTCCAGGAGAAGGTAGTGTTGAAAATTAATTTTGAAAAACTAGAAGGTCTGAATAAAGTATACTTCGACTCCATCCCTAATCATCTTGTAGACAAAATGTGTTCGACTTTGGAATTCACTAAACTAAAACAGCTTGGTTTTGTACCACATTCAGAATTGACCAGGCCTCTGTGCAGTAGGGTGCTGAGGATTCCAGAGGTGGAGGGGCCCAAATTCAAAATTTTCCTGACTGATGTGAAACCTTTATGGACAAAAACAAGGAGTTAATAAGGAGGGGGTTAATAAAGAGGGTGTGCAGCCCTGGGTAATTAAAGCCTACCCTGCCAAAAAATAAAATACTTTGAAGACATTTTAATGAAAGGATAAGTTGTTTTGAAGGTTGGTAAATTTAACCAGCAAATTTTGTCACAAATCACCGGAATTACGACATAGTGATTTACTGTAGAAAAAAATAAAATAAAATAATAACAAATGTTAATAACTTAGACATCAAATGGTGCATGGTGAGGCATATTTAGACTATTAATTAGGTATATACTTTCCATTGCTAGGTAGTGCCAATAAATTTTTCTGAGGATGTAAAAAGAGGGAGGTAACCCCTGAAGTAGTGATCTTATTCTTCCCCAGCTGAATGCAAAAAATCCCCCTACTGAACCATTTCCCCCTAACTAACAATGGGACATGCCCTTTGCCTTCCCCCTCCCCACACCCCCCCTCCCCCCTTAGACGGTGTCACTGCTTCTGTGGTGTATATACATACTGGGAATAATATTTTGTTTAGCAGTTTGAAGGTTCTGAGTTTTGTCTCTTATAACATAGCAAGGTTAATGTGTAAGAATGTGCAATACACATTTGCACTTGTATAACAATTGGACAATTTATCATAGCATTTTACTGCCATACTAGATAAGTTATTCTCGGAAATGTAGAAATAAACTTTGAAGTCATTGTCATGAAAGGATAAGTTTTTCTGAAGGTTGGTAGATTTAACCAGCAAATTTTTGTTACAAATCACCGTAATTACGACATTGTGATTTAATGTAGGTCAGACTGAATTCGTTTTTTTTTTTCCCTACAGACATTGACTCAGATGACGAGCTAGAGGGAGTATGTAACCCTAACAGACAACCATCGTATGATATACCTAGCTCAGAGGACTCTTCATCAGAAACTGAGGAGGAGGAGGAGGAGGAGGCTGCAGCAGCTACCGGTGGTGCTGAAGGTGATGATGTTTCCGATGGATTTGAAGATGGCGAGAGTGAAGCACCATCAAGAGAAAGTGGTCGTGTTGATAATGCTCACTCTGAGGAAAACGAAGACGTGGTTGGGACAAGTCACATCGAAGACACCTGAGTGCTGCTAGCGAGTAGCATGTTGTCATGACGACAAATGCTACTTCTAAAGAGATGATGACATCGACCAAGAAAGGATGCCATGATGGACAAGAAGAAGAATGGTAGAGCTATCAGAAGAAACTACCATCATATTGGGAGTTGGTAGGAAAAGGAACCAGGAGTCGTCGCTGCTTCATTCTGGAATGATCTTCCCAAGTCAGAAGCAAGATGAGACCTATTGGATTGACCTATTGGATTGACCCGCTACACAAAGATTGTCATTCAGTTTTCTTGGTGTAAGACATGTGGATGCTCCTCAGCTTTGTAAAGTATTACTGCCATTTAAAATACAATTCTACCATTAAGCACATAAGATAGGGAGAAGCTGCTGTTTTGGAAACAGGCTTTAGGAAGTAGTGATCATTATTTTGATCAAAGAGCAAGAACATAAAATTAGGAGTGTTACTGTAGCTCAGTGGATAACGCTGGTGCCTTTCAATCATAAGGTCGAGTTCGAGTCACTCCAAGATTAATGTATGTCGTCCAATTACAGAGTTGTTGACAATTCATAATCATGGACGTTAAATATGAATCTAAGAGACTGACTTCGGTCAGCTTGCGACTTTGATAAGCCAATGATGGCTTCTTCGCAAGTTCCTGCTTGCAGGAGGATCTAAAATACATACATAAATGGACTTTCTGGAGGGTTTTTCATAGTGTTTGCACGGGTTACCCGGATACCCGGGTACCCGCCCGACGCGATACTACCCGGTTCCTAATTTATTACCCGAATCCTACGCAAAGTGTGATTTAAAAAAAAAAAAAAATTGCAAACCGATGGTTAGGCAGATTTCCCATTGACTTAGTGTGGTGCTAGGCTACCATGTGGTCGAAGATAACAGCAATAACGAAAGAATTCCATAGATATCTTATAACTGCGTCACAAGTCCAGCTAATAAACAGATGGCTAGGCTAGATACCCCATTGACTTAGTGTGGTGTTAGGCTACCATGTGGTCGAAGATAACAGCAATAACGAAAGTATTCCATAGATATCTTATAACTGCGTCACAATTTCAGCTAATAAACAGCTGGCTAGGCTAGATACCCCATAGACTTAGTGTGGTGTTAGGCAACCATGTGGTCGAACGTAACAGCAATAATGAAAGTATTCCATGGATATCTTATAACTGCGTCATAATTTCAGAGAATAAACAGATGGTTAGGCTTAGCCGGCTAGATTTCTCATTGACTTAGTGTGGTATTAGGCAACCATGTGGAAGAAATTATTATTTATTCATTCGTTTATTTCATAGAAGGAAAAGCTGACAAGGAATTTTACGAGATGTTTATGGATTATAGACGGGATAACTAAAAAATAATAATCGCAAGTGGCTTTTTAATAATCATTTATTCCAAATGCGATCAAATTGCGCGAATCGCGCAATCTCGCGGCTAATGCGAACCTTGGGCCTGTATAATAGATAGTAGTAGTAACAACTGTTTAAGAGCTAAATTGGATATTTATTTGGTCTGATCCAATAGACGTGTAGAGCAAGCATAAGCAGCGGCGGCAGTGCCATGTTAGAAGTAATGTTAATTATATGAAGTTATTAACAAGTTAATGAAAGAAACAAAAGCAAATAGAAATTATTGAAGAAGGTTTTATACCTTATCTTACACCTACTTATTTGAAAATGAAAACATTGTCAGTAGAGAATATAATTCATTTATTATAGCATCCAATATGTAATTTCTTGAAAATCGTGGTACACGAGAGTAAATAAAAAATTTCCGGGTACCCGGATACCCGACGGGTAACGGCTCTCGGGTACCCGGTTCCCGATTTTTGGACCCGTGTAAACACTAATTAAGATCATCTGCTGTAGAAAGAGACTGGTGTTTTTTTTTCTTTTTATTCATCATCTCTCTATTTACTTTGTTGACTATTTTGATTTGATTTTAAGGAACGGATGGTTGCTTGAAAGCGAAAGATCTCTATGATGCTATCAGAGGCAAGGATTTCTCTGTCTTAGTGATGGATGTCAGGAGTTCAAGTCAGTACTCTGAATCACAGATTAAAGATATCCCTTCCA
>JAIPMN010037128.1:0-14809 GCA_020650975.1 Apostichopus californicus
ACATATACATATACATTGACATATACATTGACTATATAATACTATCAGTTAAATACAATGTATGATGTATACTCACCTTTCAAGATGCGTCAGCTTGCTCATCAATCTTTCATTCTCTTTGCTGAGCTGTTGTTGTTCCCGCTTGGACTGTTCCTTGCCGCCCTGAAGTCCAACGTTCTCCTTCCTCAGTGTTTCATTCTCTACCATGTACTCTTGTATCATCTCATAAATACTATTATCAGCTGCAGACTTACCAATACTACAAACAAAAACAAAAAGAATATTAATAATAATATCATTGACAATTAATATAATACTTATAAATCACAGACCATCTGTGTTTCGATATCTCATATATTCACTGATTACAGATGGTACCACTGACGATCGATGACGAAGCAACAGAGATTCCTCATTGGTGGCAGCAGGATCTTATGACAATTTAACCAATTTAGTCGATATAAATACTACCACACTTTCCAATTATCATGTATGCATGACCAATAGCATTGGAAATCTTCACAAAAGTGGTCGCAAAACCAACAAGGCTTAATAAAGCTAGCTACAGCTCCATCCCCCCCCCCCTCCCCCACCCCTCCACACCACCAGACCCATCTGTACTGCAAGCATGAAAATGAGCAAACTGGATAAATCTTCTCCATGCACAGAATCTTTGATGAGGAGTCAAGGTACACGAGATGGAGAATCACACCTTTTGGCCAACAATGCAAAGGGCCTAGCTAGCATCATCCACTTTCTGAAAGAATTATCCTGCTGTGCTATGCCTTTCCTTCCCCCCCCCCCCCGCACCCTCCCACTTCTTACTCTTTCCTCCTAGCAGAACAAAAAATCACTTAATCCATTTCTGCACAAGCAAGAAAAAAACACCACACTTACCTGTGTATGGTATCCCGTTTATTTAATTGAGGGGGAACCTTCTGATTTTCATTCTCATCAATCTCTGGTCCGGTCTGCTCCCCACCCTCGGTCCGGTTTCGTCCACCTTTACTGCTCTGAAGGGGACGCTCTTTGGTGATTCCCATCTGGACTTCTGGCTCCTGGGCTGGGTATTCTATCCGTTGCCGTAGATACTGGTTTTCAGCTCTTAACAGCTTGACCTCTCTCTTCAGACTGAGAATCAGCTTTTCTCTAGGATCCTACGAGAAATGTTAACATTTGATTATCATTCCAGAACTATTATGAAGGGTATACTCGTCATAACTTTCGCATCTGTGTCTGGGAAATTCCTCTGTCTTCTTTGACTAGATTCCCCAGAACTGTGAGGTTACTTTTGGGATAGTGCTTATCTAGATTCATCAGACAATGTCTTATGATCAGAACCAGGATACTTGCAAATGCAAATTTAGTGATCATAACTCTATAGAGACTAACTTGTAGCAGATTATTTCAGCTGTGATCTTCAACACAAGATGAAACTGAAAACTATTCTAGTAAATTTTAAAGCGAACAAAACTAATAGTTCCAATAAATAAATTTGATTGCATATATCCATATCCCTGACATGTTAGATATATGTTTGTTATCAAGGCAAGCATATAAAACTCAGTTAGAGACAACAGAAAAACATGGAATGATTGGTGACCTTCACCATTAGCAGGTATGAGCCTGAAAGAAACTTAAGAAAATATCGTTGCAATAATGTTGGGAATGTTATGAAAATCCAGAGAAAAAATTGCGGTACAGGCTCTAGTTTGCGTATGTGTTAGTGTGTTAGGATAATGGTTTTGGTCCCCCAACAGGTTGAATATGCATCGGTAATGAACAACATGCAAACGACAGATCAAATGAAACAGTAACGCTGTTGTTAGAAATTCACGGAAATTGAGAGGTGTAAATTTCGGAGGTAGAAAAGAAATCACGGAAATCCGCGAATTCGCGGAAATAAACCATTAACCATTCTGAATAAATTCAACTTACTATTATTTAAAATCTGCAATTGATAAAGGGACACCTTTCACCGTTCCTGCTACTCTTTACAACATTATTGAAATGTAATACAAACATCTAGAGACCATGTTTACTTTCATCCTCAGATATTATATTTGCATCAAAAAGTTTCAAACTTTTGTGAAAGAAATATATCTGCTTCCATGTCAATGTTACATCATCACAAAGAATTAAAAAATCTTACTTACCATGCGGACAACTGGCTTATTCTTTATTCTTCTTGCTCTTGTTGCATATCGCAATGTGCTGAGTGACTCCGCAAAGCAATAAGCCGAAGGGGATATGCAGGCAACCTGATTGACATGATCAATAATAAAGGTTTCAAGATGATGTTATTATTATGATTATCATTACTACTACTACTACTAATATACGACTACAACAAAGACTATATTTTAAGAGGGTTAAAAGACTGGGTTAGCAAAGTGCTAATCTGCCCAGAGGCCCTCTACAAACAAAAGGATAATACAAGAAATTATATTAAAACACTAAAGAGAAAAACAAATAGGTTTTAACCAAAATATAAATATTAAATTTAAGTTAAGATTACTTTTAAATAAAAAAAGGTACAAAATTAAAGGGTTAAAAACGGCACATATAATCAAATCTTCTACTACTACCACCATCACTACTACTACTACAACTACTACTACTACTACTACTACTACTACTACATCAACAACAATATTCTAAGAGGGTTAAAAGACTGGGTTAGCAAAGTGCTAATCTGCCTGAGGCCCTCTACAAACAAAAGGACAATACAAGAAATTATATTAAAACAATGAAGAGAAATACAAATAAGTTAAACTAAAATGGAAACATTACATTAAAATTAAGATACTATTAAAAAAACAAGGAAAAAAATTAAAGGGTTAAAAGCGGAACATATAATCAAATCTCTTAGTTTTATTGTGTGAAACTTTTACTAAACACAAAAATTTATCAGGACCCAAGTGATGCTGAGTTACACCTATATACTTGCAAATAAATACACAGGTCTATGTAACATTATAATCATAAATCACATATAATTACCAACACCGTTATATAGACATCAACAATTATATTGATACACATGTGTACTTACATAATAATCATATATTTTGAAAATATCCTTCAAAATATCAATATTTCCTCAGCCGGATAAGAGCTGTTTTTGAATTTAACTATTTTCCATCAGCCTACATCTCATCATCAAAAGGGAATATTTTAGCAATGAAACTTCAACTGATTTTTTTATCTCTTTTTTAATTTTTTTACAGGGTTATCTCGGCCTCACCAGTCTCTATGCACAGTTTATCCAGGACCACTTAAGTGAACAGTAAGATCAGGATTTTAGCAAGCTACAACATAATATCATAAACATATTAATGAGACCCATAATTTTGATCACATCGTTTCATAAAAACAGACTCATTACTTACCATCAGCGTTATTCCATTCCCTCCGAGACTGTCGGCTAGAAGCTTTGTTAATTTACTGTCCCTGTACGGTATGTGACCTGATCGTTTCCTGGTGTCACTCAATGAAGAGATACAATTCCCTACAACGACAACAAATTAATATGAATATATTAATACAAAAGTTTGATCAATCAGGATAGTTTAATGTATGTAAACAAATATATCTGTGAACATTGAAGTATTTTATCACACTAGTAAGGAGCTATATGAGAAGGAAAAAAAACCTACATGTAGATAAAAAAAAAAAATACAAAATAAAAGTGTGCCCAAATTTTCACTGCAATTATTTACTTCATGTTGGAATGTTCAAAACAAGTCCTAATGACGTCATGAAAAAAAAAAAGGAAATTCTTTAATTTCCAGTTTCTAAGAACAAAACTTTTTAAATTTCAATGAACCTTATTGAATCTTTCTGATATCTCCTACCCAAAACTATGTAAAATGTTCTTCAACGGACAGCTGTACACTTTCAAAGGCAATTGACATATACTTTATCAATGGTAAATTTAGTAAAAACAGACTCCATCTTGCATATACATATTCATATCTAGTTCAATAACACTACAGTACTAACGTCAACAACTGACATCAAAACAGATGTCAAAGTTACCATAGCAACACGTAGCTTCATCTCCTCAATACTTTCTCCTTGATTCTCATTGACTTGTTCCTATATCTGCCATATTTAATACAAAAACCTCAAAATATGACAAATTTATTACTAATGTATGCATTGATTCTTGTTGAAACATCACACATATGAAATACACAGATATATATATGTATAAACAAAGGAGTTTTAAGAGCTAGTTCTTAATCTACTATTTATAGCCACCAACACTTCAAGTTTTTAATTGCCTTTTACAATTTGAAATCTAGTCGATACTTATTCTATACATATCGGTGACCGGTTCCATTATTAAAAGATAACATACATCAAAACTGACTTGCCTGCCACCTGTATCAACCTCGACAGCATATTAATGAAAATATGCAGAACAAAACTTAACGATGACAAGAGATAGCTGTTCAATAGGTGACAAAAGAAACTATGTCCATTCAATGGACATCAATGGAGCATACACGAACCAGGCTTGATGGATTACCAGGAGAATATCAGACGAACAGACTATGCAAGCCAAATTTTATTGATTACATCTTGGTTAATATAAGTTGAGCTCAATTGACGTAGATTGAAGCAGTTGTATCAAAATATCCAAAGTAGGAAGATAGAGGAAGACAAGCACATTCGCTATAGTAAAAAATACACTTAATTTTATGTTTTCACTATAGTATCATGTTGTTAATATTTAACACCACTGTACATGAGTGTTTTGCAAATGGGATCCTAAAAAGCAGCCATTTTGCATCTGGTCTGAAATTTCATTCACACCTACTGAGTGCTAGACAAAATATGATTTCAATTGATATCAAATTAAGATACCAGATTTTATAACCAAAATTATGATGAATGAGTCACCATTTACTTAATTAGATTTTGAATAATCTGAGAATAATTTTTTTTTTTTTTAAATTAAACTTTTACTACATTATGGGAAAGGAAAGTTGACTGGGTCAAATTAATTAGTTAGAGCCTTATGCTTCTGTTTTCATTATCAATTACCGTAAGCATTAACAAATTTGGCGAGACTAACTCAATTGTATGCATTGATGCACATAGCTTAACGCACATAGCTCAAATAACATCAAATCAGTCAATTAGCCATGCATGACGGAAAATTCTTTATATAAAAAAGGAAGATTTATGACAGTTAAGAAACGAAACTTCCCAATCACCAGTTCACATTGACAGTGACTATTGCTTTCAACAGCAATCAGTAATCAATCCAAATCTGCCATAATGAGTAAAAATTGGCACATACTTTGCAAATTTTTACATCACTTTTGTTTTTCATGTATTTAATGCATTTTTATAAACAAAACAATCAGATTGATAAACACTTATCTCAGTGTCTTTTATTGACCATCCCTTATGTCAGGAAAACTCTTAGTATATTTTGGCATATATGGTACTGAAAGAATTCCATGTAAAGTAATTTTAGAAAAAAATGTTTACCCAATGTTAGTAAACTTTTATTTATGTTGGTCGTCTCCGAAATAAGTTCACTGGAGGAGCCGATCTCCTTGACTTTCTCACTCCCTGCAAGATCTACGAAACTGATTTTGCCTCTTTTGGTGAGATATAGACCCTCTTCTTCTTGGTCAGGCTGGAGGTGATGAAATGGAAATATTCCTTGAGGTTCAAACGATACAGGTGCCGACTCTTTTACAGGGTCTCATATTCTTATATATATTATATACATATATTATATTATATATATATGCATGTGTATAGTCTGTACAATCATCTACCATAAATTGAAGAAAATTTTCCTGCAGTGGTTGAACATACTATGCTTTTATGGTAGGTTGTTACTAACAGTTTCTTGAAAATCAAGATCTGGCAAGTGTGAGACACTGTCAATACTGGGATGACCCAATAATTGCTTCAGTGGTGATTGAAATCTCTTGACTGCAATAACAAAGTACTAGCACAACTCATTGGCACATGTCTGTACATGTACAGCAGTTCTATACAGACTATTCTGAGTTTTTCCCTCCACCAAGATCAACGATCTACCTTCCCCCAATTAAGGGGAAACATTTGCCAACCAGTGAAATATAGTTCTGCTACCCTTCTTGAGACCCTATAGTTTTCTAGTTATGACTTCATCTAACTTGTAGTGGCAAATTCAAATTTCAAAGCCTCTCATAAGGCTTCTCTACTCAAACTTCACAGGCTGTCCATAGATTGCACCCCCCCCACCAACCCCACCCCACCCCCAACAGGCTGACACCCAATATGGGCTCTATACAGGTCCTCAAAGGCCACAGAAACTATTATAAGGCTCATTTGGTAGAAACAAAACTTATCAATTCTGAATCCCAATAATGTAGTTCAGATAACAGCAAGTTTACTGTAGTAGAATATCCATTGATGTGACTTACCATTTCACAATCTACCAAAAGGGACATTATGGTGTGGCTTCTACTGGAATGTTCATTGATGTTAGTCGTAGCCATTTGCTTTTGTCGCATGCCTTGTAGCGGGAAAAGAATTGCAGTACATAGTTAAAACAGAAACAACAAACTAATTGCAAATGAAAAAGTCACCTCAGCAAAGAAACCAAAATTTTTTATTAGCAATTAGTCTTCAATTTACCCACATATTTGATCTATATACCTTGACAAGTTAAAAGCCTTTGTTTATAGAAACAAGTAGAAAAGCACTCAATAGCGAGTCTACAACCCCAACCTCCTTCAATTGGTAGTGTTATTTGGAATCAATATTATTGCACAAACTTGGCAATACACCACTATATGTGCTACTATCAACTATTGCTGGCCACTATGACAATTCAAAGGAGGACACAATGACCACACAAAGGGCCACACACAAAAAAATACTTGTATCATATTTACCAAAAGGCTAAGTGGATGTAAAAATCTATTTGAAGTAGACATGATGGGGTGTAAAGACTGTTTCTTTGAATTTTTGTCTTCAAGTATATATTTCACCCCTATTTATTTAAGAAAAGAACAGACACCAGATGAGAAAAGAAACACGCATCACAAGAGGCTTCAAGAATCTGCTATAAAAAGATATTTAAATTTAAACAAGACTGTAGGAGAAATCATGTACAAATGTTAGAATTTGTATTTTAGAAAATGTTTTTGTGAAAAGCAATGAACTTTCTCTTCCTCATTTCTGCGTGTGAATGCGATTCAGGGAATTTCTTTTGTCAAGGTTTTTGTTTGATAGATTATTTCTTCATAATTTGTGTGGCTGCTCAGTCCACAACCAGTTGTCGGCAAATATCTTTAACAGTACCTGTACCCATTGTACATAAATCCCTACGTAGGGGCTTCTACATACTGTTACTAAACAGGCTCTAGTGGTCATTCTCCCTGCACCATAATTAAATTTTGTCGGATAACATGATTTGCTTTTGGGCGGTGGCAGCACCAATGGTGGTATGATCCTTGTCTCCCATTCCCTCAGACCTTCCCAAGTGTACTCAGATAAGACAAAACTGAAGACCTCTGCCACCCCTCCACCACCCCTCCACCACCCCCCCCTCCCACCCTCCACACACTGGAAATTCTGGTACCACCACTGCTGTTCAGACAATGTAAGTCAAATTTTTGATCAAAAACTCACCTTCTTCCAAGACTGCTACAAGGTCATCTTGTGTCTCACATTCAACAATGAAGAGATTCTCCACGTAGAATCCTCTGTCCTTTGACCATCGGACTGACAAGGACTCCCTCGAGGATGGATTCAGCAAATCCTTCACCTTGAATATGAAAAACCCCAGCAGAATGTCATCAGATGATACATTAAAGCAATATCCCAAATGATGTCTTACACATTTGCTACCACCATTTGGTTACAAATCTTACTATTTCTTTTTTGATATATCAACATACATTTAATATTATTCACACAAGGATGCATATCTAGATTACCTATCGATTTCTTGACTTTTCTTACATATAAATCATGCGTGAATATCCTTAAATAAGCTAGGGCTCCTGAAGTTTTGTGGTTTTATTTTATATCAAACCTGATCTGTATTTCTCAATTTCTTTTGATTTTCTTTTCAATATTAGATGAATTTTTTCTTTACTCTAATGTGGAAGGACAAAACAAAAGTAAAAGAATACTTTTTGGTTCATATTGACAGAACCACATATATAAAGCAACACTTTTATCACCTCTAGCCCTTTCCTCCCTGTTATCCATGTGTTTGCCTAGGAGGCCAGAACATTTACTAAAGGCAAACAAATCAATCAATGCAAGAGTATCATTTCCATGTTTTATTCAACACAAGACACTTACTGCTACCATTGAGATTCTACAGTTATTTATCACTCTGCATATATCTGTTTCTATTGCATCAATAAAGTACATGCTATAAATTTATATTATCTATTCCTCCAAACTGATTCACAAATTCCACAAATCTTAATTAATTCTATGAAGATACCTGCTCGTTGTAGATCTCCAGGTACGAAGCGTAAAGAGTGAATGTCGCCCCCGCTTTGTTTCCCATGGCTTCAAACAAGTATCCAAAGGACCTCTGTATGAGTCCAACCTCTTCAATCTTTGGTAACGTATTCCCATTCTGGTTAAAAAGAGATTTAAAACAAATGTTTGGTATAAATCAGAAACAAGCAGGACTATAATGCAGCATATCACTGAGTAATAAAACTCAAATGATTCACTCTCAAATGAAATAGATTAGAACATATGTAATACAACTTTGAAGTTTACCTGTAACATAGAAGAATGTAACTGCTGAATTTAACAATACTTTTCTTCCAGTAACTTATAAAGAAGTTTAAAGTAAGCTAAAATGTGTTAAGTAACCTAAAGTGTGTTCAAGTAACCTAAAATATATATGCTTTAAGTAACCTAAAATGTGTTTTAAATATCCTAAAATGTGTTTCAAAAAACCTAAAATATGCTTCCATAACGTAACCTACAGTAACATATGCTTCAAGTAACCTTACATGTGTTTTGAATAACCTAAAATATTCTCCAAGTAACCTTAAATATGCTTGAAGTAACCTAAAATGTGTTTCAAGTAACCTAAAAATATGCTTCAAGTAACCTAGAAAATGCTTCAAGTAATGCAAACTATGCTTCAAGTAACCTAAATATGCTTCAAGTAACCTAAAAATATGCTTCTAGTAATATGCTTCAAGTAACCTACAATGTGTTTCAAGTAACCTACAATGTTCCAGGTAAGCTAAAATACATGATGTTTCGCATGGTGCTTACATTGCCAGTAGGTCCTGTAATGGTGTGGGTCTTTCCTGATCCAGTCTGACCATAGGCAAACACCGTACATGCGTAACCCTCCACAGACATCTCAATCATTTGTTTGATGCCACATGTATCCAGAAGATCCTGCTGAGTTGCATCCTCGTCGAATATTGCATTGTAAGTAAACGTCTTAGTTTTGCTGTTGTTCTCAACCTGAAAAATAATCATTCAAAACATGTTTTTAACCTAGATGGTTACTATTACAATAAAATATAGAGATATGAATATATATACTGTAATAATGGAAAGAGAACAGCTCTGTTATTTGTCCCACCAAAAGTTGTACGCACAAAAAAAACGTTTCCTCTCAAATTCTGGATTGGACAGCTATTATTTGACAATGTAGAGACTTTGATCACTTCCGTCATAAAGTGTATGAAGATGCCATCAATTCAAATCATACTATTTGGAATTTATGACCTTGAAAAGTAGCAAAGGAGACCATAATTAACTTGGAGAAATAATGTTCCCATATTAATATACAAAAAACAAAAAATATTCAAATAATCAACGATCCCAATTTACAAAATTTATGCTAATGAAACACATGCCATAACCTTACCACAACTGTTGCAGGAGCTTGAGCTGTTATGCAAGAACCATCACTTCGTTTTCTCTCCAAATCGCTCAAGGGACGGATTCTACAGCAAGAAAGTGTAAGTACGGTTATTGCACCTCTTTAGTATATATGAAGAATGACTTGAGGATACTCCAAATAACTTTTCAAACAGCAATTTTTATTTTTCCTAATACAGTCCTGGAGTAATATTTAGTCAAATAAAGTAATACTGCAGTAGTTTGTTATTACTATGATTGACACAGTTAAGTTACTCCTACAGACTTGAATACTCAATAATAATCAATTTACTGAATGAAACCTGTTTTACTTTACTAATTAATACTAAAATACAGAAAGAATCAAAATGACTGTCATAATATCACCCCATAAGTTTACATGAACTCAAAATTAATGACTGAAAACTTACCAAGATACGACCACAAAATAAGAGACAAATTGTGAAATTACACAAGTAGCTTACCCATAAAGTGCATTTGGATTTAAGAAGCTTACCTCACCACAACATTAACATTGGACAGACCTCCTTCTTCAGGGTCAAAATCATCTACCAATGATTCTGTTGTAGATATGAGAGTACTCCTGCAAACGAAAAGAATTTCTTGCTTTTACCACAAATCTGATTTACACTAGCTCAGCGATTTTGGGGATTTTATTGTTTTTTTCTTTATTATCCTGTTTAATATGAATAAAAGCTTTACAGTTCAGGAAACTCGAACTACAGTGAACTCTGGGAGTGAGGACTAGGCATTTTAGTGAATGCTACCTTAATTTATCATACCTACCTTAAACATCTACATCAAGAAGCATTCAAAGCGAACGTTTTAAAATGTTATCAAAACTTTATGTAATTTTAATATGAAGCTCAAGCTAAGGTTTTGCCTAAGTAATTAACACAGAATAACATGAATTAATTTAAGAATGTAAACCAAGAGAGGAAAAGATCACAAAGTGACAAATTCAGTTAGTAACCAACATGGGATAGTATATGAACAAGTGCAGATAATGTGACTATAATGACATGACAAAGTAACTGAAATATTTCATCATATGTCATATGTGTTAGACTAGATTTTCTTTCAAATAGCTCCTTTGTTTGAAACATGATTCTAGCAAGATGTATGGAAATAAATTGGAAAGTTCAATGGTGTGTAAAAATATTTAAAAGTAAACTAATCGCATATTTTTATTACTAGACTGCATGCCTGGCTTTAAGAACCCAAAAATATTTGCAGTTGTGTGTCTCAATACATAAGGTTTTCTAAACAACCAAATGTTGACATGCCACATTAAAAGTGGTTTAGCCTATTCTTAAGTCTTAGTATTACACAGTACATGAAATGTTTAGCCTACAGGGAGGATAGGGTGTATGGTACAAAATAGCATGTGATATTTTTGCTTACCTACTAGACTGATGGGACAAACCAGAGAAAGTCTTTTTTCTTGACTTTTTATCTGATTGCTTTTCCCCAAAGCCATTAGCGATATCTTCAGTACTTCCACTACTGGAAGATTCACCAAATTCAAAGTCATCCATTGTTCAAATGCTTACTTCTGATTTGTAGTTTGGAGCTAATTATTAACCATTTAGTGTTAGTGTGTACCTGCAAACCTGTAGATCTCCATTATTTTGCTGGCGTAAAGGCCAGAACTTTGTAGCGTTATGCAAGGAACATTCAAGTTTGTTTACACATCTCTGCTCAATTCGATAGGCTAGGCCCTAAGTTGGGCCTATTTATTTTTAGTGAAAGCTGAATTCTGAATATGGCTATCCTATCACTAGCAATCCATGTTCATTGCCTTTTTAACTTGAAGAAAACAATCGTTATCAGTTATCATTTGATCAAATTCTTCTTTGCTTTGGTATCGAAAATTGATAAATCCTATTCGGATGAATCCAATCTAAAACTAAAGTGATATGTTTGTCCGCTGTACACAAATATCGTGATAATCGTACTGAGCGAGTTTCACATTTATCCTAAGTTTGTTAGAACGTAGGCCGAGTCAGGTAGTACTAGACCAATTGTGCTTTTAGTGTTACTGAAGTAGGCTGAAGCACTACATTACACTACACCGCCTTTCGGTCGTTACCAAGGGCTCAACGGAGATGGCCCAACACAACGTTGTTATTGTGTAAATCTATTGCGGCTGATAATTCTCAGTCATAATCCTTTGATACAAAGCTGGTAATCCAGTGGAGGACCTGTTAACCTTGTAAGTAACGATCGATATGTGTACTCCAACAACAATTACAACGACCTGTAGGCTGTTGTTCGATGTACCAATCGCGATATTCAGTACGAAATCGATGTCATTTTGCCCCAGGGTACGTAGCCACAAACTGACTATACTGTACATAGTACATATTATACACATATACGGTAACTTTAGGATTTTCGCCTTCAATTAGTTTCCTAACTTCTGATTGGCTACACGTTCAGATATAGTTCATTGCTTAACCAATAGAAATCCGTACATATATGCAACGACAGAGAGCTTACAGAAGAAAAATTAGGGCCCTTCTGCGTAATTTTTTTTCCTAGGAGGGTTAGGGGCAATTATCATATAGGCGTATCCAAACCCTCGCGCATGCGTGTTACTCATAGACACGCGTTACTCATCGATTGCTGTAATACACGTGTGGGGGCCCGTGTGTACGTGGGCACTATGTACGCTGTACAAAGCAATAGATCTCCGCTGTACAGTTTTACACGTAATGCAGTTTGCTTTTTGGCCAAGGATTACCAAGTGAGAATTGAAGAAAATAAGTCTTCGGACGCGGGCTAAAGAAATACAAATTAAAGCGCGATCAAATCGTCACTTCAATTATTAATTTTCTGGAGGTGTTATGGCTAATGTAGGGGACTTATAGTCTGCGTATCGGCTGGTGATTTAATATCATGCAAACTTAAATCAGGTAGGCTTGAAGATAGTCCATGGACATTACAAATCATCATAGTGGTCCGACTTTATGCACTTCATTGTAACTTCTATTAAGTCAAAAATCTTTATTTCAAGTTTCAAGTAAGATATACATCTCATTTTCATGAAATTGTCCAGGATAGATAGTCCCATTTTTAACCCTATTTACAAATCTGTATGTACATACCTCTATGTACAAACCATTAAATTAATGTCCGTCGCGCACATTGATGATGACAGATGAAATCCGTACATTGTGTCTTAAATCTGGGTGAGAGGATTACTATATTATATGCAATTGTATCGAGTAACTGTACCTCTAATCTAGGGCAAGATTCCAGCTGAAGATTGGCACAAGGATTGTCAGTCGAACAGATCTCCATCGCTGCATGAACGCATATACGTATACATGTGCAAAACGTGAATCGCGTCGCATAAACTGCATCACTGTATGTACTACTACTAGCCATAAACTTTTACGAGTAACACGCATGCGCGAGGGTCTGGATACGCCTATATATGATAATTGCCCCTAACCCTCCTAGGAAAAAAAATTACGCGGCCCTTCTGGGTGGCTATTGTTAGTTTGTAAGCTTTCAATGTACCAATGGTGGATCCAAAATAGAAAACTAGGAAGATTACCCACACAGGATTCAGAGAGGGGAAGACGACATCCTTGAATAAGTCTGAGAAGCGAAGGATGTTCACAAAAAGGATTCAAACCAAAGCGATCGTAATGTATTACAAATTTGGTGAGTGACACTGAGTCAGGTCCACAGTTTGTCCGGGTCATATGGGACCGCCCCTGCCCCGTGCAGATTGCTGTGCCTCCATCTTAGGATTAGAGAATAAAGTTGCATTTCCCTGGCATTCCTAACTGAGTAAATGGACTACTTGGCAGATTTGCAATTTGAACTTATCCAAAGTTTGTGTGTGGAATACGACATGTGAGAATGACCTTTATTGTTGGAGCCGATTTTAGCTCTTTAACGTTTCTCTGTGGTACGTTGATTGTAAACAAGTTGCAGGTCGTTCTATTATTATATGGGTGCAATGTTCGTAAGCAAGTTTCGATCAGCAAAATTGAAACGTGATACCCGCAACATTTTAGCACATTTAACAGAGGATTAGTATTTTACATTTTCGTTCTATTATTGCATGAATGAAAACTACGAAGTGCATATGCAGTTGATTCTTTGTTTTTGCAATGGGCATATTTATCCCAAGAAATAAGTACAACGATCTATTGCATTAATAAAGTTCGTGACAGTGTTTCCAATTTGAAGGAAATTTCACGGAATACGACAATATCGGGACTGTTTTTCGGGGACTAACAAGGGTTGGTTCGTATCCAGGCGCGTATCCAGGGGGGGGCGTTGGGGGCGCGCGCCCCCCGGGTAAGAAAAAGAGGAGAGAAAAAAAAGAGAAGAAAAAAGAGGGGAAAAAAGAGGGGAAAAAAGAGGAGGAGGAGAGGAAGGAAGGAAGGGAAAAGAAAAAGAAGAAAGAGAGAAAAAAGAGAAAAAGAGGGAGTAAAAGAAAAACGCCAAGACATCGGGAAGAGAAAGAAGAACAGTGTCATAATTACAGCGCTGATCCCTATTATATACACAGGGTAGCCAGTGACTGATCAAGGATTTCGGAAGGGGCGTGCGCCTCACCCTACCCCTAACATCGTCAACTCCATTTTTTTCACGTTTCCATTTTGTCCTCTCTCACTAATGTATATGTACATATATACTATATATGGTCTATCATAACGCGTGTGTGTGTATATGAAACCTGCTATGAAATAATAATAATAATAATAACTAAGATTTATAATGCGCTAATTATAAACAAAATAGTTGTCAAAAGCGCCATACATATGAATATGAATACACTGTAAAAAAAAAAGGGTCAGGTTACCCCAAAAAGTGGGTGCAACCAGGCTACCACCAGTTTTTGGGGTAACCAGGTTTCCGCACCCGAAGGGAAACCTCGACATTT
>JAIPMN010037134.1:0-10383 GCA_020650975.1 Apostichopus californicus
GGGGGGGGGGGGGTGGCGACCCTTTATCAGGGTCGCCCAACAGTTTTGGTCTTGACGAAATGTTCAGAAGAAAAACAAAACTTATCGATATCTGTTGAAGAAATAGAGCTGAGAAATCTTGAACACTTTATTTATTTCAAAAGTTACTACTTTGCGACCAAGCACAGTAATTTTTTTCTTAATTCTCAAAGGGGAGGGGATACCGCTTCACCGTAGACCATTTCCCATGCCACAACATCCGCCAAGAACTTCAAAAGCAACAAAAGTGTAAATACCTGTCAACTGCATCGTGTAATGAGGATGTAACACTTACACGGGAACCGTGTGTTGAATTGTAGTCTGTAATGAATTACTGTTCGCCTCTCGCTTCAATCCATGATTAAAATGGCGCTTTACAATGCGCATCGTGAGGCACCAATTTTGAAAGGAGAAAACTGTCACTGGAAAGAATTAACAATAAACACCGGTTTGTATGATATAAGAATAAACATACTTGATACATCATGAAATTTATGTGAATGAAGGAAATCAAATGTGGGATTTAATAGCTACTTCTAGCAAAGATATTGGAGAGGTTAGCCTACTGTAGGAACGTTACTGACAGTGTAGGCCTATGTACACTACAGTAACTTAGGCCAATGTTATATTGTGACTGTGCATCTGTGTAAGGACCGACGGCCTAACTCATTCACTTTGAGTACAGTAGAATGGTTATGCGAAGCCAAACAGAACCGTTACCAACAAACTGTAGCAGACATCAACTAGCCTATACCAAGACTAGGAGTAGGGTTAATACACCTAGGGCAAGGCCCTACCTAGGCCTAGTGAAAGTTCATGGCCACCTGTCCTGATACTGAGCTTGATCAACCTATCAATATCATTGCCTAGCATCCAGATGCACTAATGCTCAGTCGACTCATTAGGTTATCAGAATTTTACCCCACATTATTGTCATATCTAGCTAAATGTACTACGTGTCATACCTTAAGTTGCCAGAACTTAGGTACAAATTATTGTCAGATCTGTTTGTACTGTGAGCTAGAAGTTAGAACTTGTTAATTAGTGTTAAGAAAGTAGGCCTACTTATCATTGCATCCAGATAGCATGATAATGCAAAATGATGTCGTTGTGTCTGACTCAAATAAAGCCCTTTCTATGCATCTAATACAAATGAATGCTTAAATAACAGAAGCAAGATGTTGGTTCGTTCACATGTTAACCCAAAGTCGTACAAGTTCACTTGGATGAAAATTGTAAAAATTTTCAGTTGATTTTGAAATACACATCAACAAATAGTTACAAATGTATCAAGACAGGGCCCTAAACAAATGGCTCAGATATACTGTAAGTCTCGGGCTAGTTGACTTCACAGCATAGTTCAGAGTACTCTGTAGTAGCATTTTACATGCTACTTATATCAAAGATGATGAAGATAGACAATGGCCTAGGTTAGGTTAGCTTACTGTAGTAACGTTACTTCTAGGCTAACCAACCGTATGTACTACAGTAACTTAGGCTGATGTTATAAAATAAGTTTTATTGTGACTGTGCACTGTGGTAGCATTATGTATGTACATAATTACTACAAACCAGTTTAATATACTAGGCAACAGTCAAAAGAAAGACAGCATTTCTCACTGACTTTCATATATATTTACCTTCTTCCAAGAGATATCAGAGCAAGTTGGTATTGTTTTTTCTTTTCCCATTTCTCGTTTCTCATTTATTATGCAAAAAGCACAACGTACTGTTTAACACAAGTGTGTGGCTCACTGTAGGTCATTTCAATGTATGTCCAACTTACATTTTGTTTCGCTTCATTCTTTATTACTACTGTAATTTGGAATGAGTGAGCAAGTATTGTATGCTTGCTTGTTACCTTCAGGTGCATCACAACCCGTTCTTCAAGATGTCAATTACCCAGAATGCAGTGGTGGTTTCACATATCGACAGAACATCACCTCACGAGGTTCTGACTGCAAAACTTTTAGATCTGTATTTTGGTAAGTGAAATTACTGAATGTGAAAATCTCCAAGGAATTTGTGCATATAATCATGACCAATGATTAGTGTTTACAAATCGTAGGCAGAGGATTGAACCACAGTCATTACAGGAGTCAAGTCAATTACTCGCTTCCTCCGAGTATCGTTAAAAGAATAGTCCAGGTCAAAAGTTCTTGTTGGTGTGTTAAGTGAGGAACATAATCGAAAGCATTCTGGTGAAATTTGCATTCTATTCCTATATATCGTTTATGAGATATTGACAGGTTGAAGTTGCTGCCTTTGGTACCAAAAGTAAACTTGGAGCAAACAAGTGTGATGTATTGTTGCTAAAGTATTCAATGAGAGGAAATATCCAGAGCCTACGAAAATGCAAAACAGAAAATTTAAACACTAAATTATTCTCTGAAAAAGTACAGTAAGACCTGGTTGTTGGAGCATGGAGCTATAAACAGATAGCTCCATGGTTGGAGGGACAATGACAAAAATCCTTACAAACTTGCCCTGTGGTGGAGATAATTAATTCTTATATATATCTGGAGTTTCTCACCTTTTCCTGCTACTTGCTAACACATCACGGACCGTGTCGGAGCAACAAAAGAAATGTTAAAACGGAACATAGAGTATCAGAGGACTGGAAAACTCTCTTGAAAGATTCTCTCAGATCACAGGTAGTGACGGAACTCCCAGAGTAGTTCGGCGGGTATTTTCAAAAGAGTCTACGATTTTCTTTACAGGCGAACATCGCAGTCCACCTTGGAGCTTCTTGAAGTCTCCACGTCTCAAAACTTAATTGGCAATGCCCTACGGTTAACCTTTCAAGACACACCCATAGTGCCAAGAGTGTGCATCCAGGAAACATTCTCGGAGGTGGTCGTCCTGGTAACCACCATCAATGGTGTCTACAGGCTACTGTTCCCCCACCCTAGTAAAATGCACAGAAAGGTGAGACAATCACATATTATGGTTTCTAGACAGTATGAAATAGTTAAGAGAAAAGACAGTTTACATTTTGAAAGGTCCAAAAAGTGTTAATGTACAAACTGTACATTCATACACATATTTATAGTTTATTGCAACACAATGCATCGCAACGAAAATCATAGAGATTAACAAGGTGTATTTAATGTTTGCTGGCTTCAAGCTTCTACAGTACAGGCATTGTCTCTTAATAATTCCAGCTGTGCTAAAACTCGCACACCTCAAGAAATGTTTGGGGTACTGTCCTCAAGATAATTAAGAGTGCTGATTTTGAAAGTGTGACGTTGGCATCTCTGTTAATATTTAAATGATGTGACATTCTAAGTCTGCCATTGGCAGTGTCACTACTATGTTACTTTGCAACATTCAGTGTCACATGGACTTCAGTGTGCATGGATGGGTGTAGCCCTGTCACTTTCCATGTAATAAGATATCTTTTATACTGCTAAGATCTACATAGTGTAATGTCATCTATAATATATTTGACAGTGTATGTTGGAACTTGCTTTATTAAAAGTGAGAATTGGGCACATTTTAGGGTATTGCATGGCACTACTGAAGTTCTGCCTGTTGTGATGTAACTTTATACATCGTCACAGACTCTCCCTGCATCTTTGTATTTGATATGGCTTCTTTGTATTTGAAACGGCTTCTATGTATTTGAAACGGCTTCTATGTATTTGATATGGCTTCTATGTAATTGATACTGCTTCTTAGTATTTATATACTGCCTCTTTGTATTTGATACAGCTACTTTGTATTTGATACAGATCTACTTTGTATTTATATACTGCCTCTTGTATTTATATACCGCTTCTTTGTATAATTTATGTACCCCTTTGTATTTGATCTCGCTGGAACTATTTTCTCGTACAGGATACCCAACATTCGTCCGCTTCTGTTCCGTCAATCTTTGCCAATACCTCAGTCACTCAGTTCAGAGATCCTTCCAATTTCCACGAATTCAACCATGGAGGATCGGTGACCTTTGACCTCCAGTGTACTTCTGCATGGCTTACTCCTGAAACCAAAGCATGGTTTGCCCTGGGGACAAAAGGTGGCAGTCTACTCTTGATTTGTCTGACACCTATAGGTTTGAAAGGTTTGTATCAACCCCATTTTGTTCTTTTTAAGCTATATTCAGATGAAAAATGGTGACTGTTATGAAGTCGTACTTATCCATCCAGTTTATTTTGACAGACTTCTCTTCCTCAGGAATGATCCCATTTGCAAAGATTCCTCAAATGAACAAAGTCGACATCCACACTGGCTGATCCGTTAGATATTGAAAGTAAATTTCAAAACGCACATGCAGGATTACATGCTTTGGCCTGCTGTTAAGTTAATGCTGTACTCCCCTCTATGTATGTACATGTACTTTAGTCAAGGAAGATTGTCTATATATATACGATACTTAACCTAGGTTTCTCCTTCTTACCTTCACCCGACAAGGTGTCTCCTTCCAAGAGGAAGTAAGGGAAGCCTCCATTATGCAGAGAATTTGGTCTGGCATCGTACCAGGCTCTATGAGGTAAGACAACGATTCTCTTATCTTCTTGTGTGATGTAATTCATTCATTTGTATGGCCTTTGTTAGTTAAAGGTAGTTTCAAATGTATGGTGTAGTTGGTACTTAAACATATTTCAAAGAAAGAGAAGTGGTTTCCTCCTGACAAATTAAGGGATGATAATTTCAGTTTAAATTATGGAGAAAAAATATAAAATTTGAATGAAATCTGTAAATTAGTTTAAAACATTATATAACTGTAAAAATCAGCGTAAATCTGTGATTTATTTCAAACCAAGCCTGGACAACACTTAATTTCCTCCAGCATGTCAATACATGTTTTCATTACTTGTATCAGTCTTCACAAAGTGTGCCGGTTACTTTTTCAATGTCTTTATGTTCTTCTGTTCAAGACGTGGTCAAGAAGCCTCGGACACTGCAGATTCGGTGGTGGTTCGTCCATTTGGTCAGGTTACTGCTGCTTTCACAGTCTGTAGGGATCATCGGCTTAGAGCCTGGTCGTGTTCGGTCAGTATAAACTATTCTTGTGACTGTCCATTCTGAAATTTAAAGGCTTACATTGCTTCATCTTTTATTATAGTTTTTTGGGCTGATCCAAGGAATAATTTATCTAGCCATACGAACGACTGCAGTGCAAATGTTATATCACACCACTTTCATCGTCCTTGTATTTTGTCATCCTTAGAATCAGGAATGCATCGTATCGTTCAACCTATTAGAGCTGCTTTCGACTGGCTCAGAGATGTCCGATGAGCCCCCCCTTCTCCATCATATGATCCGAGCAGCCGAAGGTGCCCCTCTCAAAAGCCCCATCCTCAGCGTTTTCCTGAGCTTGTCCAAATCAAACGTGGTGAGTTAACATTCCCGATGACCAGACTCTGAATTGGCTAGATGTGATTAGTAAGTCCTGTCCTAGCATTTCACAATTGTAGCAACTTCCTAAAAACTGCAAGAGCTTAATTCATCTACAGTACTGTACTGGCTAAAATCAACATTTTGATGGGCTTACTCTTGAAATGCAACTTACATCACATACTATACAGGATTATGGACGCAGCGCGATAATTTTTTCTGTTACTGAGCAGCAATAAAAGGCTTCTGCCAGGTACTGACACGTTGCGATTTATTGACTGACGATTGTCACCCTACTTATCATGTGTTTCTTGTTCATCATGTTTACTGGCAGAAAATATGCAAGTGCCTTTTTTTGCCGTACCGGGAAATGGGGAAATTCACTGTTATTTAGCCAGTAAATTTCATGGCCTGAAGTTAACACGGGTTCTTCACAAAAGACAGCAGGTTTTTGAATTCTGATTGACTGATCCTTGCATCATCTCTCTATATTTCTTGGCATTTGCTCATTTATCTAGTTAGCATCATATAGGACACTTAGGGATGCATTTTGTTTAGTCAATTTAAAACTATTGTTTGATAATTGATTTGCTCTTGGTCTGAAATATCAAAGTAAAGTTTGTGTTTTTTTTGGGCATTTGTTATGTTTCAATCACAAAATGGAAAGTAGAGAGACGATGTAATAATTATTAAGTAAGATATAAGGTTAGAAGAGGATTAATGACTATAGTTGTTTTATCAGCAGTTAAATATTTTTGATATTTTCTTTCTTTTATGATTTAAATCCAACAGTTTTTAATCTTGCAACCATTCCTGCAATCCGGCCAATATCAAATTCAACATTTGGCAACCATTTACGGTGTGAAAGGTCGAACTCTTGTCGATTTTACATTAAGCAACTCCGACCTCATTGTTGTTTGGAGTTTGCCGATGGGTGACACCCTTACTCAAAGATACCCCTATGATGGGTAAGTTTTAATCTGTGCACAAAATGTACACTTCCTTGAACTCAGTTTAATACAGCTTAATAGTGGTACTATCACATATAAACACAATATTGAGTTCATCATTCTAGTCTCCTTCAAACTCAATATACAGCTTATTAGTAGTACTACCACATAAACACAATACTGAGTTCATCATTCTAGTCTCCTTCAAACTCAATGTACAGCTTTATAGTAGTAATATCACATATAAACACAATACTGAGTTCATCATTCTAGTCTCCTAATACTCAATATACAGCTTTATAGTAATACTATCACATATAAGCACAATACTGAGTTCATCATTCTAGTCTCCATCAAACTCAATATACAGCTTTATAGTAGTACTATCACATATAAACATAATACTGAGTTCATCATTCTAGTCTCATTCAAACTTAGCCTGCAGTATAAACATTCTTTCTCCAATCCTTCTACAGGAAGGGCAGCAAAGGTAGATGGACCATTGTTGCAGGTGAAACTCCTCCTCCCAGTGAGGTACAGATACCACAAATGATGGAACCAAGGGTAAGTAATGCGGGTAAACCACAATCCAGAAAGATACATTGGTTCTTTCCATTGTCTTTAAAGTCTGGGACTGTCGTACAAATTAAATCATTTTAGCTACATTCCTGGGAAAGTTATGTAACATCAGACAACATTCATTTTATCCCCAGTCATTGGAAGCTGAAATAATCATGTAATAAAATGAGACATAACTTCCAATCATGGTAAAGTCATGGATACTGGGAATGGATGGCATAAGATAACTTCCAAATAATCCCAGGTCAAAGACTGCTGCCGATGTCAAAGAGGAGATACTTTCACTCTCGGAAGAGGCAGGTGTTCTCCGCTCAAATGTGTTCGTCAAAATCAAACAAAACTGTTAGCAAACTGCTTATCCACTAAAGAGCCTGTGTAAAAGAGAATATGTAATGTTAGTGTAAAATGTGTAAAAGTAAAGTGTGTAAAAGTAAGCCTTCCAATCATAAGGTCCCCAGTTCAAGTCACTCCAAGATTAATGGATGTCGTCCAGTTACAGAGTTGTTGAAAATAGAAAATTCATAATCATGGACGTTAAATATGAATGTAAGAGACTGACCTGGGTCAGCTTGCGGCTTTGATAAGCCAATGAGGCTTCTTTGCGAGTTCCTGCTTGCAGGAGGATCTAAAATACATACATACAAGTTGGCTTGACCTTTCGATTCTAGCAGGATCTTCTTCAAAGGCTAAATGACAAGTAATTTGTCATTAGCCTTTGAAGAAGATCCTGCTAGGATAGAAACGTCAGGCAAACTTACTATTACACTTACTTTTTTCGTTACTAATTGATAAACCTTGATGATGGTGGAGGGAGCAAAAATGCTAAGGATTTATCAGTGTTAGGTCTTGTAGGACATTTTATACAGATATTATTATGATTTATATACAGATATTATTATGATTATTATGATGCTCAATACAACTGGAACATGCTATAGAAAGTTTAGCGTCTAAAACAAATGTTAGCTCTACTATGCTATAGATCTTAGGAATATCAACATGTTCACATGCTACAGCTGCCAGTAACAAAGAGGGGGGGGGGGGGGGTATTGTTGAACTCTCGGAAAAATGACAATTTGTTTTACTATAACAACATTTATTGAATACTTTGTCTTTTTTCTGCAGGAGGCATATATGGATGTCATCTTCAGACCTGGAAACTTTTCAAGAAGTTGTATTTCTAAGGCTCTAAATGTAAGTAAAATCTCTAACCTTTCCAAGTCACAGGACAATCATTTGGTTATGAATACTAAAAGTAACTACTTAAAGAAATGAATTGAACATCAGGGCATATCTTTAATACTTCAAATTAACACAGTATGTTATTGGTCTCTCCCAGTAACATCAGGGCATATCTTTAATACTGCAACTGAATCACAGTATGTTGTTGTTTTCTGCTACTAGTATCAGGGCATGTCTTTAATACTACACATAAACACAGTATGTTATTGGTCTCTCACAATAACAACAGGGCATATCTTTAATACTTCAAATTAACACAGTATGTTGTTGTACTCTGCCACTAGTACTAGGGCATGTCTTTAATACTACACATAAACAGAGTATGTTATTGGTCTCTCCCAGTAACATCAGGGCATATCTTTAATACTGCAACTGAATCACAGTATGTTGTTGTACTCTGCCACTAGTACTAGGGCATGTCTTTAATACTACACATAAACAGAGTATGTTATTGGTCTCTCCCAGTAACATCAGGGCATATCTTTAATACTGGAACTGAATCACAGTATGTTGTTGTACTCTGCCACTAGTACTAGGGCATGTCTTTAATACTACACATAAACAGAGTATGTTATTGGTCTCTCCCAGTAACATCAGGGCATATCTTTAATACTGCTACTGAATCACAGTATGTTAATGGTCTCTTGCCCAAGCATCATGAGATGTTTTCAAGACTGCAACAATGTCTGTTACTCTCTAGAAAGGGCCTAGGTTTGAATTTAGTTCATAGACAGAATATATTATTCCCTCATCCTATTGTTACTTGTTTTGTCGTTTTTGGCCTCCCTTGGCCTTTGGCCTTTGAGGGGCTTGCTTGTGTTGTATGTTCTTTTACGTTTTGAGAAAAACAAGTAGCCATGTGCGCACATGGTGTCATCTACGACAGACGAACAGTGAATCGAGAGACAAGATTTTCAGAGTAAGTCGTGGCTTTTTCACTATAATTATAGATTACACGATCGGCATGTTTTTGTGTCTGTACGGTCTTTTCTTCTCAGACTTACAGTCGCGCGGTTGGACTGCCGCTGCCGGTCGCTAGTAACTGGTACAACGATGTCAACTCTCTCAGAGCAGAGGTGTCTGCAGTTATTGAAAATGAAATCCAACAGAAGATAGGGGGCGGTATTGTCAGCCAGGAAGATTACAGACAACTCCTAGAACAGAGCTTGGCGCGATTCTACTCCTGTTGTCTGGAATACCAGAGAGTAAGGAAACCCTCTAATGAATTCATTTTCAGGGATTTCGTTTGGATGATGATCCCCATTCATTGAGGTGGATTAGGGTTTTAACGTTGATTGGGGGAGGTTGGCGGTGGGGGAGGGGTGTAAATCTTTCCAGAAATTACTACTGAAACAGCAGTGCATACATCAGTAAAATTTTAGCAATACACACCTAGATAGTATGACCAAACAAATATACTTTTTTCTACCTGCTGTTTTCTTTTTTCAACTCTTCACCTTTTTTGGGTTTTAACGTTGAGGAGTGGGGGGGGGGGGGTTGGTGGTTGGGTGGGTGTAAATCTATGCATCAGTAAAGTGTAAGCTCAATACACACCTAGATAGTATGCCAAAAAAATACATATATATCGTTCATAGCTAATGTTTGTTACTGGCAAAATTTCAGGAGAGGGTTTGGAATTGTGAGTTGGCTGTTTGTGAAAGGCAATGAAATACAATGAGATTTATGAATTAGTGTATGTCATGTTGTGGAAATGTTTTAATTTCTTTTCAAATTGGTTTAATAGAGTTCACTGATTAAGAGATCAATACATAACAATGGTGACATCTTACAGTGAGCTGGCCGGAATTTACAAACTATCTAAGGGGGTACATAATGTTAATGTGGATTGTTAATTACATGTGTGGGAGTAAAGAGCTAGGTATTAACACACAGACCTTTTTTTGCCTGTTGTGTTCATTTTTCAACTTTTTACCTTTTTGTCTTTATTTTGCCACAGGTCGCAGATAAACCTGGTGGTATTGTGTTAGATGTAGCTACAGGATTGACTTACATTGTGAAAAAGGTACGTGTCAGTTATTATATTTAATTTAAGATGAATAATCGCTGCAAGATGAAACAGGGCGATGAAGTTCTCTGTATGACATTAACTTACTTCGAGTTGCATCGTAGATTGCAGATAAGTCTGTATCTGAGGTAAAATTAAAATCCGTACATGTGAAAGACAGCAGTTTGGCTTCGAAAAGAGAAATTTATGGAAGTTACCAAGTATCCACAATCCATTTGAAGCAAC
>JAIPMN010037139.1:0-10500 GCA_020650975.1 Apostichopus californicus
TACAGGTCATGTTCTGAAGAACCTTTAATCTTGCTCGGTGTTTTTTATCTGCTCCCTGAATTGTGAAAAGAAAGTAAAGCATTACTAATCAGATGTGGTCTGGATATAGTAATGATTTTGGTTCTAAACAAAGTTGACTGAGGCCAATTGTTTAGACTTTAAAACTTTTAATCTTTGTTGAGTAGAAAATGTACATCATGAATTATACAAATTGCACATCCAAATTTAAACAATAACAAGAACTTATGATGTTAAGTTTCACAAAAAAGAGAAAAAAGCACAATAAGCTTATAGAGCCGGGGAAGGGGGTCGGAATACTAAGAAATATTCACTTTCTGGTTTCCTGATCTGGTTTTGGGGGGAAATAATGTTCAATACTAAAGGTTTCAATGTCTCAATAAACCATGACCAAACTTCATATAACATTTTCAACATCAAATGTCATGTCATGTTGAATGTCATATGTTGTGCAGGAACTTTGAACCACACTTACCAAGCCATGCAAAATTCCAACTGAACATCCTAACTAAAGCCAACCACACACTGCCTGGCTGCATGTGACCTGACTAAACTCTACAGGTCTAAAATTCATATTCATACGGTTGGCAATCCAGATAGAAGTAAACAAAATACAAGTTCTAAGCAAATACCAAGCCTAGCCTAAATTTAGGCCTCGGATAGCATACTGCATAGCATTTGGGCAGGCTATTAAAACTTAGTTTAGTAGAAAAAAGTAACAGGTTCTTTTTAGGTATGATCAAGAGGTCCAGTTTAGGTATGATCAAGAGGAACTTCAGTTTTCTGAAAGAGGACATAGTCTAGGCTATAGTTGTTAGGCTTTATAAGCAGTTGGTTAGGCCTCATCCAGACTGTGCAGGCTTGGAACCCATATTTTGCTCAGAATAAGGAAGTACTGGAGGTCCAGAGGAGGGCTACAAGGATGATTAGTTCCTTAAACTTAAAGGGTGTTCCTTATTATAGGCTGTTGAATCTCACCACACTGGAGCTTTAGGAGGTTACGTGATGACTTGATTCAGGATTCAAGATTGTGTATGGTTTTGACAATTTATCCTTTACCGACTTTTTCATGTTTGCTAATAGTAGTTGTACCAGAGGTCATTGTCTTAAACTCCAAAAGTCACAAAGTAGGATTAATATTCGGCAAACCTTTTTTTTCTAATACTATAGGGTTGTGAATGAGTGGAACAGTTTGCCTGAGAAAGTTGTATTTGTAAGTTGTACAAGTTTGCAAGTAGTGTGAATGGGTTTAAGAATGCTTTGGACAAGCACTTTAAGCATTGTAATCAGGTCTGAGTGTTTGTGTCTTCAGTTTTTTTCTCTCCTATAGCCTACAGTATAGGGTCCTTCATGGGGACTTGAGTGTCCCTCTGAGTCCTGGTACTTTTTCCCCTACTAAACTAAACCTAGCCTATAACTTAGTATACTTTTGGTTAGGCCTACTACTACAACTAGCCTACCAATGCATAAGCATTACCTTTGCCTCTTTATCGGACACCATTGCACAGTTGAAGCATACTTCTTCCCATTTTTCCGATGAATTTGTTGGTGCTGATGAAGGCTTATCCCGCTGAACATTTTTCTCCTTTCTTTTCCTGTCTGATAAAAGTGATCGTTCTCTAATGAGCCTAGCGTTACTCTTCTTGTGTATATTTGCAAGTTTGTCAGTGTTAGGCGTTACACAGTGTTGAAGAGTGCAACAAACATCTTCAACAGTTTTCTCAATATCATCACGAACGATTTTTACTAATTCCTTTACAGCGTCGTTATTTTGCATACAATCATAAATAAGTTTGGTTTTACAATGTGAATCAAAAACTACGGCAACAGACGGGAATGTAAAATGCGTCTGAAAACTGGAGGCACTGACAAGGCAAGACGTTTCATTAGCCTGGAAGGTGCATCTGTGAAGCTGTGTTTCCTGTCCATGCAATACCAGTAACAAGTCTGAAAATATGGATTCTTGAAGAATCACTTGAGTATTCCTGATCGTAACTTCTTCACATTCAAGGGAAGAGAGTAAGTGAAACAGTAATGTCAGTACCAGTTGAACGTTATTTAATTTTAATACGGAAGCTGCCATTTTTCTTCGATTGTTTTTTATTCCTGAGCTAATCATTGATCGCATATCGTGAATTTCGTTTTGGTCATTATATCATTATATCACGGGTTCAACACTGAAATCATCGAAGTCTGTCTGGTTGTCATTTCGCTAACTTGCTGTGTGATATGTACGGTGGCCAATTAAGAGCATACAAAGTCTTCCGTGTTTTCGTCTTCTCCTATTTTCATCTTTTCCCTTAAATTTGTTCTTCCTGTCATGCGACAACTCGAATTGAACTGTAAAGCAACAGCACTTTAGGGCTACAACAAAAATTTCACAGGTATGTAAAGTTGTAAGTTTGGTGTCACAAAATGAAAACTACGGTTACTTATTGGTGCCATTCCGGAAACTTTTCCTTCATTCTGCACAGCTAATAGATATACCTTTTCCATACATTTGATTCATTTCATGTCGTTTTCTTTGATCAATAGATTAAACTAAAACAACGTAAACATAATCTTCCTTCTTTAGTATTATTCTTTACTTATGAATTATGTTTTGTAATAAGCTCTTTTACTGTACTCTCTGGCCTGTCTTTATGTGCATTAAGAAATAACGTAAATAAATTAAAATTGTCACAGTGGCCTACTTCATTGTCTTCCATTTTCTCATGCTACCTCCGTAATGTCGGATTTAGAAGAAACGTCTGGTCTTCTCCACTCCTATTTCCAAATCATTTTCCAGAATATATCCACGATAAAAACTGTCTCCACTATCCCCCACTGGAACAGATTCTCAACCCCTTCACATGTGTTATCACGAGTATTTATGTGAAAGCGCGCGTTCGTGTGTCCTGCGCGCATAGGCAAGTTCACAGGTCATGACTGGCTGTGAGGGGGAGATCGCATTACAGGTTGCATTAATAAAGCAAGGTTTCTGAGAAGTGACATTGATACCACGATTGTTTTTTGTTGTTTTTTGTTCGATAAGCTTGGAGCTCACGTTCAAACTAACTAAAGTTGACAAAGATAATACACAGTAAACACATATACAGGAGGGTACTTCTGATGTGAAAGGATCTACTGTTATTGGGGGAGGGGGGGGGGCATGGGACTATCAGATATTTCTTTTCCTCTCGTAGCGATTTTCAAGCACAAAAATTAATGCTTAAAAAACAATTTACTAGTATTTTGTTCAATATATCACCTTCTTTCGTCTTGTATTGTTCTTGCAAATTATTGGTTGGGAAAGGGTAAACACCCCTTACCCCCACCGTTCAACTCTGTAATAAGAACCCAAAGACTTCACAAAGTGCAGCCAATAATTTTGTTATGAAAAATTCAGCCTAACATACGTTATCAATGGTGTTCAAACTATTAGCGATTGTAAATGCTAGTTTTCCAAATGTCTCCCTCCTACATAATAATTTTGCAACAAACTAGCAAAGAATATTTGCTTCATTTTGGTGTAATAGCATAAGTTATAAGACGTTTTGCAAATTACTAAAAAGCCAGAAAGTACACAAACATATATAAGAGGAGAGCAAGGAAATAAGTAGAAATCATTCGTCATAAGTTATTAAAGAACTTTTTATTTCTATTATTCACACACACATATGATAATTTTTGGTTGAATACAAAAGGTAATTATTTGTACATTGCACTTATAATTATGTATTAATGAAATCATCGCAGTATATCTGTTCCATATGGAACAGAATATTAAACATGATATGATAGCTATAAGATTCATTTGACAAATTAAAAGATACATTATTATACCTACCAATCTAGTCAAATAATCATATAATTTAGTAATGCTGTATATTTATCATTCAAACCTCACCATCTAGCAATTCATTTTAAATGTGGAGCGTCAAGGCATGAAAGGCTATTTGTACTTAAATGATATTGAAATTTAATATCTAAATGATCGCCAACCCTCACATCAATTTTTTAAAACAAGATATCTACTTGTTTAGCTTCACTGGCTATGATTCAAAGCATAAGCCCCTTTTGATTTCTGTTTAGAAATTTTAGCATTCTGAAATTTTGTGGGTAAAATAAAGTGGATATGTAAAGATTATTATTCCTCGCTAAATAAATTGTTATACACTTACCATATCCCTAACCATATCTGTAGCTAGTAAATCCCACCAGCTTTTGTTTCTAACTTTGATACAAAATTTTCAAATGACCATTTTGGACTACACTTTTGTAGAGAAGATTACTGCAAAACAATTCTTTTCAACTGATATCATAGGTAGGCTTTTGTCAGAAAAAAATATAAACTTTTTGGTGGCACTTGAAAAGAACAGTTCCATAAGAATATATAAGTTTGGCAGTTGAGGAGAAACCTCATCTAACAAGGCCTAACATGGTGAAACTTGCATGGCAAATCCTACACACCAAGAACATTTCAAGTTGATATGGTTTGTAACTGGAGTAAACGGACTAGATGTCAAAAATTGAATTTAAAGCTGCCATGGACAATTGATACAGCTACATCTGATGAGTACTGTATTATCTAGCATATTTAGAATATCAGTTGGTCTGGATATTGAGTTGGGGGTGGGGGGTTGGCACTGGGTGCTGATGGAGGGGATCTCCATGACAACATCTCATTAGTCTTCACTTCCCTTTCACCGAGAAAAGCTGCTGTCTGAGTCAGTACTCGAGCTTCTGTTACTACTGGAGTTCCAATTATCATGATTCCTTGGAATCAAACCAAACTCATTTAAAAAGTTTGATTCTTTATCCATCGCTTTGTTAATACCTTTCTTGATATCCCGACGTAATTTCTCCTCCCTTTTTTGTTTCTCCATCAATAATTGATTCTGTTTCTTATTGTTCTCTTCTATATCCCATTGTTTTGTGAGTCTCTCCTCTATTGTATCCATCAGTGCTGTGTGCGGTGTCCTGACCCTCGGACGATGTCGCTGAAAGATAATAAAAGTCAAATTATTACATTTTATGTCAGGTATGCAAGCTAAGCTGGGGGTGTTGCACATGTCAATATGCAATACGAGTAAGCAATATGAGTAGTAATATGCACGATGATCATCACAAGCTTTGGTCATGTTTGTTGGTGGTGTTTTATTAGATTATTTCAACACTAGCAATAAACAAGAAACTTTCAAAATGATTAATTTAGCCCTTCCTGTTGATGAGATTACTGATTTGGATATTTACCGTAAATTCTTGGGGAATAGTCGGCCATTTTCCTGTGGGAAGGAGTAGGTCTGGTTCATATGTAGGCTGAAGACCAAGTGGATGACCCATTTGGTCACCTAGGTACTCATCAAGTAGAGGTTGTGGAACTCCATGATCTGTTAGAAACAAAGCAACACAGTGACAAACAACACACACAACTTATATGTTATACCTGGGCAACATCATTTAAAAAACAGCTAGGGGGGCCATACTTGATTGTAATTCATATCAGTATCTTCATCATGATACATACCTTGAAATGAGTGATAGGGACTGTGGTATTCAACGAGTACCAACTTGGGTAGACAACTGGCACAGATACATTATAGTTGAGGAGACACGTTTGGTGTACATGCTAGATATGAGCAAACCCATTATTTGTGTGGATGAGACTTGGGATGCTATGTCTATAAGGTCTTATTTACTGATCATAAATATTAAATAATGATGATGTACACTTACATATGTCTAAGTTCTTCGTTTTGAACTTAATATCCAGAGGATCAGGGCTCTTAATGGTACGGAACTCTGGTAGACCAAGTTGTTGGAGTTTGGGATACTGTTGAGAAATGTAAGAAACATCGTACATCAAAACGTGATAAAAAAATAACACTATCGACTACCTTGTCTAGTAGGATACAATATTTAGACATTTTTGAATTGTTGGTGTTTATGACTTAGCTTTCAGCTAGAGGTGGATTTACAGAATCAGACATACACAAAGTACATCTAAAATTTACTCAAAGGTTTCCAAATTTATTCAAATAAAAAAGTGAAAATTTTTCAAGGCAAGACAAAACTAGAAACCCTTTAAGGTCCCGGACTTCCCTCTTTCTATCTTTTTACTACACTTCTGCTTAAAATGATGAAAGATACAAATATGCTCTGATGTATGGCAACAGTACTTGACAACTCAAATCATCACAACTCACCTGTCTAAAGTCATGTGGTACTGGATTAGAATATTTCCCCTTCGGGTATAAACCTCCCTTCACTGTCATCTTCTTTGCCTCATCGGCGCTCAAGATGTCAAATTTTAAGTTCATTTTCCTACTCTTTGGTCTCCTCGGTTCTAAAACTTTTGGCATTTTAACTTCATGCTTCTTTTTACTCTTTGTCTTTGGTTCAAAGTTTGTCTCATTTGAATATTTCCATGGCTGCATACTCTCCCTTGTGTTTCGCTTTGGTGGCTTTGGTAAATAATTTTGAGGTCTAAAATCCGGTGGTTTGATACTCCAGACATCTCTAGTTAGTGGTTTATGAGGAACAGAAAACGATGCACTCCTCGTTAATAATAGATCAGAAGTTGCTTGGTACTTGTCATGGGCTGAAAAATCAAAACTGTTGTGCAAAGATGTGAGTTTTGTTTCATTCAATGGACGACTCCTAGATATAGGCTGTGATGAAGCTCTAGCCGATGTCATCTTTAATGAATCTTTCAACACAGTCATACTCCTGTAACAAAGAGAAAATGAACAAGTTAAAAGCTAAGGGTTGTAGTTAGAATTGGTCAAGGAAGAAACAATGGTAATACAGAGAAATATTATCCACATAATAAGTATAAATAATTTCCATGAAGTGTAAACAAAGTTCATTAATTCATCCATGTCCCAGTTTGATATCAACCTTTTTAACGTTGAACTTGATATGACCCTTCGACATACAGTCCTCATGAGGGATGATATTTATATGTCTTGTATATATTTTATAATAAACTTGATTTAGAAAGCCAGAAATTGAGGGGCAGCCATATATTATCCATTGTTGAAATATAAAGATGCCTTTTAAGTTAACTTCGTAATGATAGGTGTTGTATCACATATAACCATATATGCCTATATATATTATTATAAATAAAGCTAAATGAGTTCAGAATTGACCGTACATGGAGTCCCGTGTAACTACATGATATACTGTTTGGCTAAACAGTTGCCCCAACAAAGGGAAAATAAATGGTGTTGACTTCTCTAGCCTACGCTACACACAGATTTACGTACGTTAGGCCTAGGCTAGTGAGGAAAACAATGAACTGACCGTACTTACCAATATGCTAGTACTAGTCCCGAAGGAGTGGCAACTTGTTCGGACGAGGTTTATGAAGAGCAGGTAACGGAAAACATCGCCGGTAACTATTTCTATGACATATTATCAGCTTCTTATGCAATTCTTCGAGTCTAAATGAAATAATGCAAATAACGATGACACTGGAAGTATTAGTAAGCTGTGTAATCTGTTAATTCGTACCGGTTCCAGGTAAGGTAAAGTACAACTACATGGGACGTTCCGCTTATCGGTTCTGTAAGCACCTGTTTACATAGCAACAGCAGGTTGCTAATGGACTGATCCACTTTGAGCAAAGGGTGTTTAAATTTGATACTTCTGTCTTCAACTTGAAAAATCGTGACGAAGATTTCCATAGTAGCCTACATGAGATGACAGCAAAGAATTTTGATTGGGGGGGGGGGGCATAGATGGGCAGATACGAAGGAATGCATTGGATACTTCCGTTATATTCGATTAAACTTCCGTTATATTCGGTTCTGAAGACGATTCATATAAAGCAATCATCTCTCGGCGTTTTAACACTGGAGGGTGGGGTGGGGTGGGGGGGGGGGGTACTATTCTCAGACGGTCTACTAGAGCTGTCGTAAATATTTCATTTAATAATAGTTGCGTTGATGGGTATAACGAGTATGTAAATCCGGATGGTGCCGTCGGAATGCTTTTAAAATTCAAATTACTTCAATTTCCCTCAGTTCTTTTATACGTACTTCTTCTCTGTTTTAATTTTGTTTTCGTTGTGTATTGACTGTTGCTACTTTTGTTAAATTAGATTTGTTTCTCTAGCAGTTAACATCAGATGTCACAATGATCCGTCATCCCCCCCCCCCCCAAAAAAAAGTGTCAGTTTCGTTTTTATTCGTTGTTTCTTTTTTACAAATTAAGTCATGCCTGCCCCTCCCATAAAACAGAAGTCTAGTATACGCCACTAGCTGAAGCCTTGAGACAATAACCTCTAAATTCTTGCAAGTTAGAAAAATACAAAAACTCTACAAAAGCCCTCAACACCATGAAAATTTTTAAATTTATAATCAAATCTAAAGTTATACTTACACTCGTAGCTAGCAAAGCCGTGGCGGCAGACAGTCTCGTGCTACAGACCATACAAATTCAGTGTAAATGATTGATCAACCAGGCAGTAACATCTTATCTATTCCACACCTGAATTAACATACTTGAAACCAAATGGATCTAACAAACTGGTTGTAAAGTTTGACAACAAAGGCGTCAGCATCTTAAAATTCCTCCGGATCAAACATACTTTTTAAGAAAAAGTCACCCAGGAAAGAACCTGGGCACGAAAACCAAACTACCAAACGACTGATCCGCTCTCAGCCCCAGTCCCCTTACATCGGGACTGTGACTCGGATCAAACATCGGATCAAACATAAAACGCTATTGTCCATCTTAATTAGCTCAACACACTGCTTATAGAGGCTGTTTGCATGATAATCAATTGAAAGAGAACACGAAGGTTTCCCTCTATTCATAAACATCCCCGAATTAGCCTCCTCGACATCCAGCATATACGGTATACGAATACTTAACATTCCTAACTATGTATATGCATTTGCAATTATGCATATGCAAATGCAAGTTTGGCAATTCTTTAATAAATCTAGGCCATTAATGCCATTAATTAGAGACATACCAGCACCTTGTTTAAAAGATACGATTTCCGGCAAAAAACATGATTTCGGCACAGTGCAAGTCAGGATGAGTTGTTGCACAAAATACTTTTCTGATCTCATTGTATTGGGGGGGGGGGGATGTGTGGGGGTGGGACGAGCTTCATCACATTTTTGTCATTCTTAAACTGAATGAAACATACATAATTGTGATCGCGAACCAAATGGGTGAGAGGGGAAGAGGGGTGTCCAAAATTAGGTGACATGAGTTGGGTACATCCAGGGCGGAAACTTTTCAGAATCTAATTTATATGCTCATCATGGTTGCACAAATGCCCCATCCTTTTACAATCTGATAACATGGTTTGCTAGCGCGACGAAAATGACCGATCTGAGTAATCGATAGAGGAAACTAAACAAAACGAGGGAGTCATGTGGAGGCGACACATTTCAATATCATATATTAGATTTTATGTCTACCTTTTTTTCACATCTTATCTATTTATAACATTCCTGCTGTGATCACATGGCAATAAAGAACTTTAACACTCATTGTTTTCCGTGCTATGCACTCATTCATATAATTGTACACGCTGAGTGGTGTAGCTATTTACATGCCCGCACTGCGAGCGGTATTGGCCTGTACAACCCGACAGCGCCAACCACCTCCTTGAAAATACGAAAAATACACTTAATTGACCGTCCTAGGAATTTCACGACATTGCGTGCCCTTTTAAGAAAGAAAGTATGTATAACGCTTCTTCTCCCGATACCACATCCCCTCCCTACCCCATATCCCCCTCCCCTTCCCGTCTTACTCATCATGATACATCTTCACCCCTTTCTTTTCGCTCCGCAGTCTCCCCCTGCTCCCCTATACCACCTTCATCTTCTTCTCATCTTTGCTTTGGATTCCAATTGGAGGATTCCAAATTCTGTTTACTCAAGCCTGAATAACTTATATGTTTTGTCGTATACGTCTACAATGATCATATCCTGGACATGAAGTTTCTTCGTCCTTTTAAGTATCCTTCACGGTTATATTACATTGGAAAACGTCAAAAGTCCCAGATAAGTTGGGGAGTTTAATGAAATATCCACGCAATTTATAACACATTACAGGCCTGCATCGGGCGTACGGATACTGAAATGTGTTGACAACATCCCTTCTTCTTGATTGAAACCAGTTCTGTCACCAGGAGTGACTATTTTCTCTTGCGTAGGTACACCATGTCTGTTGGTACAGATGGTTCATATACAGAACCGTATATACGGCTCTGGGTTCATCCATCGTAATAGGGCTATCGGTATTGTGCCGATATCAATACGACATGATGATTCGGTTAGAACAAGAAGTATGACCCTGACCCGGAAGCAGTTGCCTTTCATCATGTATCCAACAATCCACTTCCGTACAAGTAGCAAAACATGTTGCATCGTGTAAATCTTTATGAACAACAACTGGCACACTTATGACGTCTAGTTTACGTCATTCTGAACACATTCGTCACAGTATTTACACATGCGCAAATCATAT
>JAIPMN010037140.1:0-10928 GCA_020650975.1 Apostichopus californicus
CAGCGAATGCATCACTTAACCGATCTACATTTGAAGGATGAATATACCCTCTCTCTTCAAGGAGAAGCAAAGTATTCTCTGAGTAGGACTGGCTACCAGTGATGGTGCTGACTTGTCCAGGTGGAAGAGAAAAATAATTCCTTACGTTGTCCCAATCGTCTCTGTTGAGTCTTGACGAAAGTTCCTTTTTCAGATGACTAAAAGTAAAGAGTGACGTCTAGAGAAAAAGGAGACAACACACACAAAGATGAGTAATATGCTTAGAGATGCGTTGATGTGGCCGTTGACTATGTTGAGCTAGCAATACCCAATGCATAAATAAATCTCCATCTACAATAATAGTGACAAAAATAAAAATTTATAGAATTTTCTCAAACTCTTTTAGTCAGTCTTTTATTGCACTAGATTGTTAGGATATGCACTTTTGATCGTGGAACTACTATATTAGTTTCATAATGTTCCACATACAATCACCACAACTGAAAAACAACATAGCTAGTACAATCATTGTGAATATTGCTATTTGCCATTTCACGTAATTCAATATATTCTGTGTATATTATAAAATTTACTCGTTGATTGGAAAGTTACATTGTACAGGTACAGGAGTGGCCAAGCAAGGAATTGTGTTTATGAGAAGGATATCCAAAAACTGGGTATCTTTCTTGTTGCCATAACGGATTGTTTCACTGCTAAGATTCAACAGTACCCTAGGTAGCTTGAATCCATTACACAATGGTCTATGTTGGCTGCTCAACTTCTATTAGGTTAAATAGAAGACCAACATTGGTATTAGTATACTTTTACCAGTCGTTAGTGCTAACGACCGGCAAAGAGTAGATACTATAGTGGTTGTTGTTGGCTGATTTCAAGCGCCATAAATCAAGTGATACTTCGTAAGGAAACGTATGAAAACGTGGACAGTTTAGAATTTAGATTACCAGTCGTGATATGAAGCTGTTAACCTGGAGGCGAAAAACCTTGTCTTTAAAGAATTGTCTGTAGTCAGCTATTTGGTCAGAGGAGTATAATACATATGTTTATGATAGAGAGGAAACACAAACAACATTAGCAACTGAACTTCAGAACTTGACATTCCAAGGATTGACTGCGAAAATGGTCATATATATAGACTTCACTTCTCTCCCTCATCAATTTTCTCTAACTCCATTGTTGATGGCCCTAAGTGATTTAGACTCGATATACAGATTTACCTTCACAACATTGTTCTTACCCACAGACACAAACTAAAGCTTGTGTTTTAGTGATTTAGTTATTTACACGAGGATTAGGAATATTGCTAATAGTTATAAAGGATTCACTGAATTCGTTATTCTAGAATTTGTACCTGCAAATTCCTGCATTTTTCTTGAAATATGTGAAGCACGTGCTACTTTACATCTAGTCGACATGATTATGATTATCGGCATTATTTTCATAGTTATGTCGAGGAGTTGGCGGGGTGGGGGGAGGGGGGTACAATAATCAAGTAATATCTGTTTCAGGGAAATGTTTTTAATGTGGTGGTAAGATATTTGTTGGAGTTTCAGAACATGGTAGATACTCTTATGAAGTCTATGATAACAGACGTACTTACTTTGTTGTATTCCTCTACTTCGCCTTCCATCGCCACCGTGAAAACCCTGTTTACATCATTTAATCCGATTTTTTGGAAATAGCTATCAGCCGCCACATGGAAAGAAAAGAGGGCATGATCCTCTGAAAGGGAGTGAACAACTATAGCAACAGCTTCAGAGTGATCACATGAAACAAACACTAGACTTAATTTAGTGCTTACACTAATACCAGAAACTTTTAAGTTTGGATCTTGGTTCTTGTATTCGTGTTCTACTGAGCCATCCATATTGCATTTAACAGCTCGTCTACTTCGGCCTGCTGATGTGCAAATAAACAGATGATCTTTACAAACTGCTATGTCAACAGGTACGCCATCATGCTCAGTTTCATTCAAGTAGATCGTCTTAACTTTATTCAAGGTAAAGTCAAAGACGATAACTTTTTTTGATGACACCCCGATAAATATGTCTCTCTCTCTGACAGTCACGCATTCTGCCACGTCACTGTCATCCAATGCGCTATACTTGACTCTATCGTTGGTTTGTATGTTGTACAGCTCTAATTGGGTTCCGCGCACAACCACGATCAGAGAGGAATCACTTGTAAATGAAACATATGGTTGACTCGTATGATCCGCGGGAAATTCCTTTGTATATACAGCTGGCTGTTGTAGAAGTGAAGGAGAACCTAAATCATTTAGTGCAAACAGATCGATTGATCCTGTGTTCGTTCTTTCACTGTAACAGCATAGAGCAATCCGCGAAGAATCAATAGTCATATCGTGCAACCACCAGTCGTCTTCAGAAAGAGTCCTAGGTAACCTTGCAGTCTGAATCCTGTAGAAGGAAAAAGCTGAATATTAAGTTTCCAGGGACTCAACCAGGAATGGTAGGTAAGTATACACCTTTGGTGAAAGTTATCTACCTGAAACAATATCAAGACATATCAAGAGATGTTGCATAAAGTCTTGACGCTACAAGAGGTATAGGTGAATGCGTAGTGGACGCATATTTACTCGCAGATGTATGTATGTATGTATGTACCCCAATTCCTCCTGCAAGCAGGAACTCGCGAAGAAGCCTCATTGGCTTATCAAAGCCGCAAGCTGACCGAAGTCAGTCTCTTACATTTATATTTAACGTCCATGATTATGATTTGTCAATTGTCAACAACTCTGTAACTGGACGACATACATTAATCTCGGAGTGACTCGAGCCGGGCACCTTATGATTGGAAGGCACCAGCGTTAAGCACTGAGCTAGCACTCCATATTAAACAAGCATGCTTTAAACAAGATATTAAACAAGCATGAATGTTATGAGTTCATAAAACAATGTGGTTTCACAAAGATGCAGCAGAACTGAAATTGAAATACACATCATTTGACTGCTTTATAGCATGGGAACGTGCCAGTGTTCTGGATAAATCTCAGGATCATCGCCTCAGTGTTGATGCTACGACTAATATCAGGCTGATAGTGGCATGCTCAAAAGGGTAACCGGAGGGGCCGTGCCTCCCCCCCCCCCACATCCATCATCAACATGGGGACACCGTAGTCAAGGGATATTTTTCAAAAGTATTTATTTATCGAACCTTGCGTCTAGGGACACCCTTCAGTCGTTAAATGTTACATCCGCATGCAGAGCGACCTAAAAGTTTCTTGCCGCTACCAAAAGCATCGAGGTAAATAGAATACCCTCCCACAACACTCCACCTCACCTGTGCACGTCACTGTGATGTTTACACGATGGATTACGTGAGATTGGGGTAAATTCGTAACGAGGTTTATTCGGTGACTATACAGGTTAGATGTCGAACTGAAGATGGCTGCCTATAGTTTACATAAAGAGGGCAGTACATAAAGGCAATGTATAAAGAGGGCAGTACTTACATTTTAAGTGAAGGGAGAATACAAGTTCGTACATACGGTTATCATTGATGCTCGGTGATATATATAATCAAAGACATTACAGTCACTGACATTCTAAAGTACATCAGTAATTCTATATCATCATGCTTTGCATTCCAGAACCACGGGAGAAGCGCTGGCTGACTAAATATTGTCATTGTGTTGATTGACTTCGAACCGTCAACATCATAGACTGGCTACGCTATACGCTATTGTGCGTGTTTTTTTTTTTGTGTTCACAGCAGATAATAGCTCTTTTGTCTAGGAGTTGCTGGCTATATTGCAGCTGGCTAAGTGTCATTACGGTGATAGCCAACGTGTGTGGTATAACGATATAAGGATCTCTTATATCTTTCTGTACAAGTCTGTAAAACTGGTTAGGCATAATTGCAGAAAGCTAGTGTAAAGAGGACAGGCATAATTGCGACGAGCCTCGAAAATTCTCATCATGGATTCTGGAGAGCTTGATTTCTCAGAAGAGTAACTTTGTGCGTCTGAAAATGCAAACACTTTATATCAAAAGGCTGATGAATTCCGACCAGCGGGAATAACACCTGAAATATCGGATTACAAAGAGAAAATGGTATCCGAAGTAGCTCAACATAGGCCTCAAAACGAAGGTAATTTGGACCAGCCAGAAGCCAAACGGGCAAGGCTTGATACTATTGACGATGACATATCGAGTATTTTTAATGTGTTATTCTGGGTCTGTGATAGATACACAGGAGGAGGAAACCCTCCTGGATTCGGTTGTGGGGCCTTTCAAAGCAGGTGACACAGGTCCTGCTCTGCCGCCTAAAATTGCGGATTTTATTGCTAGAATGATGACAGAAAAGCTGATTCCTTCATGCAAAGCATATGATTTGATAGAATCTAAATCAAACTTCACTTTAAGCTCGTTTAATTAGAATATCAATTGTTACAGTGAATATTGACTGGCGTTACAGAACTCGCCCTTTAAAGGTATTAACGGTATAAGTCGGTGGTCAAAGATTCTTTGCACAAGATATTTGAAAGAAGCCTTGATCTTCTGATATATTACGAGCTAAGAAACCGTTGCAACTCAATTTATCAAAATTATCAAGAAAAGTAAAAACGCTTTTAAAAATGTGTGTTAGCCTATAATATTACATCATATATACTTGCGCATATTATCGTGATCTGATATGGTAACGAAAAGGTGATCTTTTGTTCAAAAGCCATCACCTTCACACAACAGTTTTCCGCAAATTTCATAATATCTTATATAACGAAAATTATGTTGAATCTGCAGGAAAAGTACTAAAATCATCATTCTGAGGATTTTCTATTTCTGACCAATCGTAAAATAGAAGGATATTTAAACTTTGGAATATTTTAACCGAATTTAAGGTCGTATATGGTATCCGATTAGGTTGTTTAACGAACATAAAGAGCGAGAGGGAAACAAGTTACAATGGAGTCAACAAGTCCGGCGCCTTATACTTAATGTGAATTGAGTATAAACCTGGTCTGCTGAATATGTCTTCTGTATATCTCTATAAGCTATGGATTACCGTAAAATATAAAAAGTAAGAGATTACATGTTTGCTTGTGTACTTCTACGGACTACCTATCTCAATGTGTAGTTTATTTTGCTAATATGGCTCTCCAGACACGCCCAACATTAACAGAAGGCGATATCATATCGTTTCTATCTTGTTTAGCGAAAGAGTGACAAAATGCAGACTCTGACTTAAGGTCATAACGTGACCGTGAGTTGATCTCTAGTTAGCATATACTATTTCGTTCCTTATTACTAAAGAAGATATCTTTTGAAACATATTTTCGAAGTTTCAAGTCAACTTAACTGCTTTCCAACACCGTTACATGTGTTATCTAAAGCCTTGTTTCCGTTCGGCGAAACTGGACAAGCGGGACCTTGAACCGAAGATTTCGTATAGGTCTAGTGCCGCAACATATCTCTGTCGTGCACTAATCCATCACTTATCAGCGCGTTCATCCAGCGTGTCCGCGCATGATTGTGAGCGCTTTCACGCGTTCGTGTTACTTCGATGCATCGATCTGTAACCAGTATAGGTCATTTGCGTTAGCACTGACTTACCATCGCCCTCTGCAAAAATGCCGGTGGGCCCCTCTGCTCATATTGCCCACAACGATCCTTTTCAAGTTAAGCCTAGACCCATTTCAATTTGATATGGTATTTCAATTTGAATATAGACATGAATTTCTATATCTATATAGGGTAGGGGTTACCTAACTGGGGTACATGAACCCCCAGGGGGTTGCGTGAGTCCATCCCAGGGGTTTCGTGAGACGTTTCTGAAAGTCAAAACTAGAGTACTTTTTGTTGAACTAAAATCTGATATATCATATCATTTAGTAATGTACAAAAGTCGTATCTATCGACAACCTCTACAATATTGCACTATGAACTTGATCTTTTACGAAGCACTGTTATACGTATTATAGTATAATAATGACTCAGATCGTGTCTCGAAAAGTTGGGGGTTCGTGGACAACTCTGACATCCAAAGAGGTATCGTGAGGGGGGTGAAGTCAGATAAACCTTGATATAGGTGGAGGAGAACTCACGGTGTGATGATGGTTTCTTCCTGGGATTCCATTTTATAAACATCTCAGAGATATGCAAGTAACTGCCAATAAAAAAGAAGCAACATTAAATGTCAATGGAACATTGCTCATGTCATTTATCAACATTATGACTTTTAATATTAGTATAGATTTTTGTTTCAATGTTGCATGAGGAAGATCCTATTATTATGGGTATGGATTATTATTATTATTATAATCATAATCATAATTCGAATTTGAGAGGAAATTATTGCAACATCTGAATTAATCTTACAGAACGTTACTGATAAAATGGAATCCAATACCATAGTGCGACAGGTCGTACGATATATTACACACTGTATTTCATTGTCGATAGGCTGCACCGTGTAGGTTATTAATATATACAGCAGAATATAATGTAACAGCGATTTCGTCATCACGTAACACTAAACCAGTAAACACACAGAGAGGTCACTATCACGTATAAATGTCATAAAAATGTCCTTAATAAAACCTCCATGAAAGATTTCTTCTTTGCTATCACATTTCCAACAAAACTCGTATACCTTTCCGCATTGATATTTCCTCAACTCTCCTTACAGAGATATTACTCGTTAAAGAATGACCTACGCGTGGCAAGTTAACATTATATGCACCGCGAAGTAAAGATCGCTGAAATAAATATAACTTCAAGATCACAAGGGGGGCTCGCAAGAAAAAAATCCTTCCATAATTATATTTCGAAATAGTAAGTCAGAAATTCGGAATTATGGTGAGTATGTTAGTTCTTGCTGTGGGTGCCTTGGTTGCGAGTGTAATATACCAAATTGGTCTCCCAGTGAGACAACCCGTAGAGGTTCCTATTAGTGGTAGAGCCTTGTGTAGTCAATCTTTAAAGCAAAAAGACTGATTTGAATTGCACAGACTGTGTAACAAACAGTTTTGCGGAATGCAGGAAGGAAGGAATCGTGTGAGAGACGTAATTAGTGGTGCGTGTAAGGTCACAGTGACAAAACAAATAGTTAAAGAATGTAACAACTGAAATAACAACTGATTCAGGTGAATAGCTTGTTGTAGATGAAAACAATCTATATTTCGTGAACAAGCATTTATTTGTGTGTTTGTTTGTTTCTATTTTCTAACTATGTAGAATACAAATGAGTTTTGAAAAAAAAAATCATACTTACACCAGGAGCTTGTGGTTAAACAGTTTCAAATGCAATTCCTACTCCCTACACAAAAACTCATGAAAGGGAATGATTTATGGATGGTGACACCAAGTGAATCTGTTGTAGTATTAATCACAAGGTAACTGCGAACCTTCAATAGACGCACAAGGAACAATGTATTTATCAGATCAGAGTTTGTTTAATTTGGCAACCACCTAGAATAATAAAATAAACCTTATATTGCAATAAACTAGTCTTGATCGAATCTCTGGAAATACTAGATATCCGACCTTTGTTCATGTCGGTCATGTGATCAAAGAAGTTCAAAGTTCAAACGTGGCATGATACAGAAAATGGATACGGAAACGTTTGTCGCGAGCTCTTCATACAACGGACATAGGATGCAGTGCAACAGTGACTAGTGTAGTCACATAGGCGATACACATCATTTATGCTATGAACCGCATATCAAACTAATAAGATGTACGAAGCCCGCAAACACCTGTAGGGTGTCAGATTCTGAAAGTTGCAATTACATATAATTAACTTCAAATGCCAAAGGTTACACGGGTAATGGAAGTTAAACTTAAGGGCTAAAATGATACTCTAAAACCTTACCGGTCTGGGTATTTACCAACGACGTTACTTACCGAAATCCCGTGTATCCCGACTAAAACGAATAAAGCTAAGACACGGGGTAAATGGAGACCTAACCCGTACCGGTAATACGAAGGTCTGTCTACCTGAAAAGCCCGGGGATCGCCCGGGTTAAGGCCTATTTCTCCGACGGAGAAGCGTAAAGGTCGGGCAGCTCAGAGAAGCCCCCGCAAATTCCAGTGTTTCCCGTAAGTGGGTAGAGAGTGAGAACACGGGGTAAAGGGAAGACCTAACACGTAACAGTAATACGAAGTTTGCCTAGTTAAGGTATACTACAGGTACGCCTAACCAAGGTGCTTCGCACAATCGGTACACTTGCAGAGCCGTCACACACAACTGGGCGTAATCCTTATGAAATTAAGAGGCAGAATACTGCCAAAAACAAACGAATACTGAGCTGAACCTTGTGGAATCTTGCTGCAAACTTTGTTCTGAACATTTGTCAGTCGCAAGATGGCAGGATTCGCGCAACAAAACGTATGTAAAGGCGTCTATGAAAGCGGAGTCGAAAAACACACTTTCACTTTGGAATGGTAAATTTGGAAGGAAGATATTAATTGCTTCTCAGTCACGAAAAGCACTAGGGAACAACGTTATCAGTGTAGGCTTCTACTTCTACATGATGTGTAAAAAAGTTCGTATTGTATGGTGTAACTATATGATTGGTAAGGTACTGAGTGTAATTTGCAAAACAAAAAAAAGTTTGTGGTTGCGTTGTATGGTGAAGCGAGTTACCAGTGAACGGACAGATTTTTGAGGCTCATAATTCCCCATGACCAGTCTTAGTGAAGAATGTCTGGGCCTTTGGATCAATTTGCACAGACAATAATAAGTACACGAAGAAAAGTGAACATGGTGAGAGTTTCGTAAGGTTTTGGTGTGTATGATTGATAGGGAGGGGTGTAAAGAATCATTATGAGCCCAATAACTTGTAATTGTGACGATTAACAGCACTCTCTGTTGTGGTAAGTTAAAGTGATATTTTTTGAGTCAGAGGTTGGGAAGAAATAACTCGCTATACTGTGGGACCTTGCGTGAGATGAGTTATCTAAAGGTTATGTTGCCCATTCATATAACATATAAGGGATTTGACATATTGAAATTGACTGCTCGTCTCAAAGCGACAGAGGCAACTAAACTAGAAACTGAATATTTCAGATTTTACTTTTGGATTTGGTTTAAGTTTAGTTTTCTTTATACAATCATCCTTAACGCATTGACAGAGAGTACCTCAGCTCACACAGCCACCCCCCCCCCCCCCCACCGAAATAAAATAAAATCAATCGCAATCTATATTGTAATTCTAATCACAGTTTTTGTTCTGTTCTGTTGGGAGAGATGCCAGCTAGGAAATATTGACTTTTTAATCCAAATTTTCGAGGTAAAAGAGTCATTTCAGGTTTAATGGGGAAATATTTTTGATATAGGCCTATCTACATGTACACGTATACACTTATCCCCTTGGGTTTACTTCCAGAGGGTAATAATTTAGCCTTGATTGATAAGTAATATTCATGTTCGAGAAGAACTAAATCATGCCTCACTCAGCTATGACATATGACGAATAAAAATGTAAAAAAAAAAGTTGTATCAGTCAAGTTCAGTCGTTTGGAACGAGTAAGTTTTAATCTTCATTCAAACGATTAAACAAAGACTTCACGTAATGAGTCAGTATTGAACATTTGAGATGTATATTCTTTTTAAATGTCGGCCCTTTTCACTCCATGGAAAAAAAAAATATCTAATAATAATACTTGTAATAATAATCAGACAGTTGTTGTTACTACGCTTAAGCGACAACGAGTGTGGGGGAAGCCCACAAGGGCTTATAGATTACAACTTTCACGTCGGGTGGCTTTTAATTCAACATTTTATTTCAAATTTGGAATCTTTTCAATTTAGGGAATCATTGCACTTCTTAACACTTCTGAACACTTCCAATCATAAGGTTCGCAGTTCGATTCACTCCAAGATTAATGTTTGTCGTCCAGTTACAGAGTTGTTGACAATAGACAATTCATAATCATGGACGTGAAATGTTAATGTAAGAGACTGACTTCTGTCAGCTTGCGGCTTTGATAAGCCAATGAGGCTTCTTCGCGAGTTCCTGCTTGCAGGAAGATCTAAAATACGTACATACATACATACATACATACATACATACAAACACGCCATACTCTACTCACTCGAGCCAACCCAACACCACTCCATCTACCCCCACCCCCCACCTCCCACCATCTCACTCCCATACATACATAGAGAAAATCAACATATTATCGATCAAACAAAAGTTTAAACTTCAGCATGTTTTAATAAATAAATTTGAAATAGCAAAAAGAAGGAAAGTGTTAAATTGTCACGGGATTCGAATTTGCAGCAGCCAAAAAGAATAGCAAATCTTGATTTTAAAGATAAATAGCGCCATCTATTTAATTGGGCATTGCATCAGGAGAGGTTGCCATAACTACCCTTCATCCTTACAACCGTCTGCGGTGTGGAGAAACAAGTTGTCGCAGTAGACAAGCCCGTTAGAGGTTACTAATGAGGCTCGTTAAGATCATGAACCACAACGAAATACGGACTGAACATGGAATGAATATGGACTGAGTATGGACTGAATATGGACTGAATATGGACTGAATATGATAGCAATGGTACTCTCACGTAATCAGTTGACTATGAATTGGGAGGTTCAACGCCGTCATTTTATTTAATGTTTTTGATGTTTTTGTAATATCTTATTTATTCAATCTTAACTTAGGTTTTATTTTGGAGATATCCATTTTCATATCGATATCATCTTCTGGATATTTCCCTAAGAAAAGTGGAGTTCACCACAGTCCAGCACTTTTAAATTGCACCCAAATCTCCCGCAAATCCCCCACCAATCCCATCCCATTTGTATACTTCACGCGGGCGGGAGTTGTGACAATAAAACTTGACACACGGTGCAAACCAGTTATTTGAATTTGTCATATTTGAGGGTGTTTGTGGGAGGAGGGGATTGGAGGAGTAGATGGGAGGAGGGGAATGGGAGGAGAAGATGGTAGGATATATAT
>JAIPMN010037148.1:0-10748 GCA_020650975.1 Apostichopus californicus
ACATAAGTTGGCCATTGGCAATTTCTGTTTCTAATATCAGAGGCCAACCATTTCAATACCATTTTTAATTTTCATGAAAGTACCCTCTAAACACCGACAGCTAAATTATTTGAAAGAGGGCTGAGAACAAGTTAAAAGAAAAACGCATACATCCCTTCCGGCTAATTGCATAGATGCCCCATATATAAGTTTCATAACTTGATGAAATAGGAAATACAGACAGGCAGCTGTGTAACAGGTACCTAGGGAGAGTTTTTTGGGGGGCTTTTTTGCTGATTTTAAAATCTTCACTGCAGTGTATTGTTAGTTTGCACAGGATGGATTGTGTTTCATTTTTGCCTTCAGTAACCTCTTATTGAGCTAAAACAACATTTGTAGAGAGTTACAATAAATATTTAGAAGGAATATTGCTATGGATTAAAGGGATTCTATACAATGAAGCGAAATAAAAAAAAAATATTAAAGAAATCTCCGGCTGATATGAAAGCTCAGCGAAGTTCTCACACTAGGCAGTGTGTATCACCATGGCAACAAGAAAGGTCCTCACATTGCGCCATTCGAATTTACTTATTCTTTTCTTCTTGTGAACACAATAGTGCGTGTTACTAAATTATATATACCATGCTGTATTGGGTCAGTCAAATACACCCTTGTTTTTTTTATTTTCAAGAAAGACAACAAGTGCGTGTATATGTTGTATTTTTCAACAAACGTGGCCTTTTTTTTCTTTTTTTAGTTTGGTCAATGGCAATCTTCTATTTGAGTAATTCTCGGCAGGTTTGCTAAAATTGCAGATCGTGGATTGTAAAGCAGCTTTATTTGCAAATGGAGAAATATAAACCTGAAAATCCTTAGATCGCAAAGTCCATCGCCTCAGCTATTTGACCACGACGCCTTCTAAATATTCCACCGCAGTCCTACAGTATAGATATGGAAACCCCAATCTTAACATCTTGTTCTTTTCTGAATATCAAATATTCAGTAATATGTATAAATATGTTTTTAAGGGTTTTTATAGTAATAACCTTTCCTCAACCAAACTAGAAATGTATGGTTTGTTATGTCATTACGTCACGTGGTATTGAAATTGCTTTTTATTTGTAATAATCATGTTGCTGAAATCTCTTTGAAATCTGAAGAAAAGAACATTGTTAGGAATGTTTGGTTAGCTGCATGGGCAATAGTTGCGCTTGGTTTCATTATTTCGTCAGGATACAATAATTCTTTTTGTGAGAATTTATTTACCCTCATGTGGATAAATGATTTGTAAATGATTGTACAGACAGACAGACACATTTATAACCCCAACTGTCATGAAATGATTCCTCTTTTGTGTATACTCTGCTATCGACATGATATAAAACGCTCTCACAATTCATAATTATCTTTTGCGATAAAAACCGCTGTTTTATGGTGTGGTTGAAACGTATATGTATAATGCAGTTTGGAAACATTAATTTACAGCACGTTTTTGCATAAGTCAATTTGTGCTATCGGAATATTTTACTTTTTTAGCAATTAATGCCTCATTTGATCTGGTCTGCTGCTGAGAACTGCACCAAATATTCCTTGTATCCCCTACCTCCCTCCACCCCTGACAATTTCTGTCCATTTGTCGAATTGTCACATTTCAAATTTTATTGTATTGCCAATGAATATTATATATTTTTTTTCATTTTCATAATGAATCCATATCTCACAAAATGAGATCACCTATTACATACAATTTCATTGTTAGGTTATGTTAACATTATGCATTATTAGGTATGTTAACATTATGAAGGTCATGAATATTCATGCAACTGTCTCCAACCGACAGTTATTCCATATTTTCTTGTTATTGCATATTTTTATGCTATGTTCGTATAAAGTTTTTTTTATCATACTGTTGAAACGGGATCTGCCGTCACTGTATTTAATGGAACAAGTTGATGGGCGAGCCGTAACTGTTCTTTCCTAGACGTTGAAATTCGTTGAAAGTTTCTCGCGAACCAACCCAAGAAAGTTAATAAACCACAGAGAGAGGCTACGACGAGGAAAAGAAGAAGCCAACAGTCTCCAGTGAATGCAAATTGCACTGCGTATAAGTGAGCTATTAGTAAGTAAACTGAAACAGCAAAAACTCCAATCAGAAGAAAGAGTAACATGGTAGACGAAACCAGTGAGTCTTCGTCCGATTTCTGTAGAAAGAGGGAAAGCAAAGCAAAGAAAAACAAAAACAAAACAATAAATGAAGATAGAAATTATAATCATGAACTTGAAACCATTTTAAAGGTCTGCTGTATAGACCCTAACTATAGCACGCTATCGTGGAAAAGTTTCTTGAGATTACGTAATCGACCTGCCTTGGTCGTAAAATGACCTCTTTTTACCAATTAGTCTGCAACGCCTGCCAGATATTTTGTTCTTGTATGAGTATCTTGGTGTGATTAACTAAACTGTTAGACATGCACAATGCACATATTTCCACAAAGAGCCTAATGATGTGAAGAAGCTATGCAGGCTAATTGTTCTGAGGTCGATTTACGACCGTGGCAGGTCGATTACGTAATCACAAAACTTTCCTAGCTATAGCGTGCTATAATTGCAGCCAATAAAGCAGATCTTTAATTAGGATAAAACAAATTGCAGCGCCTGTAAAAATACCGTTGCATATTTCACGAGACTGTTTTGAGAGGAAGCGGGGGGGGGGGTGGGGGAGGGGATGGGAGAGTCAGCCGGAAAGATGGGGGAAGGGAAATGGAACTGACCGAGAAGGCACATCATTGGGGAATACACTTATTTTTTTCCTTCACAGAAATGAAATGATTTTAGCTCTATTATAATCTTCAAAGTCCCTCACACCATCTCAACTGTCCTTAATCTTAGTTACACACTCTCGCCATCGTAAAGGGTGACAAACCGTTACAAAAACACTGCCGTTAGTCCACATTGTATTTCTATACTACTATATTACTTTCTGGGAATGACCCTTTAAAACCGATTTGAGGCTCATCAATTAAAGTAACCGGACTATACTTATTCTATCACACAGACTTTATGGTTTAGGTCAGTGCCTCAGATGCAATTCAAAACTCAACAAGAAGAAAACGTAAGACATTTATGGCCTCAAATAAAAGGTATAACATACATCAGTAGTCATCTAGAAAAATTGCTGTTGGAGTTCATTCAAGGTTGTCCTAATATATTGTTCGTATTATTAGTTAAACGTACAATTATTGGTCGAATTATTAGAATTCATAAATCAATGGATTAACATGCTAACATTCAAGCCTACACTGAGTAGATGACGTCATCATCAATTTGGATTTAAAGGAGCTTTCAAAAGATTAAGCATATTGTTACGCTGAATATCTTTGCAAACATTACCATGTAAGCACTGGTTTCCCGAAAGGGTATACTATGTGAGGGGAACCGAGGATTGCAAAGTCGGCAATGACTACGCGGATCGCAAAGTCGATAATTACCATTACGGTTAGATTCGTCCAACATACAGAAACGTTGTACTCAAAGCCGAAGCCAAAGTGAATTAATCAGGTCACATAGAAGGATTGGTCCTAAGAGGAGTTAACAGCCATGACCGAGTAGACGCAAAACAAACTTGAGCCTTCCAATACTGTTACAGAATACATGCAAGAAAACTACTGGCTGCAGTTTACATAGCCGTGGGTTGTTAATCACTGTTCAAGGTAATGTAACTGAAAACTGTTTTAAGTAGAAGTAAAATATCTCTATATCAAAAATGTACTGATATATGGCTCTATAGAATGCTGCACATTACTTAACTACAGACGATGTGGCCTTCATGTCTTTGAAATCTTGATTAAATTTATATTTATGGAGAGATAAATCATGCAATAGGGTGAACGTGCTCTTCAGTTGAGGTGTGTCAAATATGACAAGTTTTTGTGATTGCAAGAAATATAAGTGACCTAGCTGCTGCAGCTGGTTCTTTATTTTAATTAGAGATTTTAATTAGAGATTATTTAATTAGAGTGTCACGATTAATCTTCATTCACGCTAACTGGTGCAGACAGTTTAGAGCGTGATTATTGTGATCATAGCTAATGTGTTTTCATGGCATTCATGTCATCAATATGTTTTGTTCATATTCTAATTTCTCACCCAATTGAAAATAAATATTAAACGTCGATATCACGACGGGCTTGGTTATGCGCATGCAACCCCTGCACAGTAGAGTATGTGCAGGTGAACTATTAACAATAAGCATTGTTAAAAAAATGTTTCGTGTCAGAATACCAATACACTTAAGGTGGCCAAACATCTCCTAAATGATTTCGTAAGGCATTTCCTACATGCCATCAGTCATAATTCGCAAAACATACAATTATTTAAGGAGTTTTGAGACAAGTTTGTTGTTATTGCTACTAGGATTTTTTGCAAAGATTTTCACTCAACACCAGTTGCGAGTAGAAGATAGATGCTCTTTCATCCTTAGATTTTACTTGCGTAAAATATCGCTTTGATTTACGCCAGTGTAACATATTAATAGCGATATTTTTCGCACACCAATCTGCAGCAAAAAGACAAGGTAAATAATTGGGAAAATGTACGAAGTCGCGTTAATCGACTGAGCAGCGGTTCAGAGTAGTAGTGAGGTACGGTATAGGCGTATAGGACTCGCGCACACCTAGCTACTGTATAGTATATGACTTGTTCTATAGAGGAGCCCTTATGGAACAGAAGCCACGCTTTCTTCGTAGGTATTTTTGCAGAACTTTTATTTTTAATTGTTTGAGACACTACGATATGCCTACCTGCTTATATTTATGATTCTGAGACGTTTTTCTTTGTTCAACACTTACTTTTGGTGGAAAAAGTTCAATTTCATACTGCACAGAAACATAATTTTTCAATGTGCAATTACGTAGCACCATGTTTCTGCCCAAGTGATTAACCTTTGTTCCCAGAAATGTTGTAGATCTGTACTATGGAGACTTGAACAGCAATCATAGTGCCGAGTTGCGTTTTGCGTTTTCACGAGTATATTGTCACGGTCCCCAAGTCAAGTTTATTTGAAAATATTTGTCGAGGCCTGAGAAGAAGCCTATTGTCTTTGGTAGAGATCAATCTGTATGCTGAATACAAGGAAAGTGTCCATCTCGGTTATCAGCTGCCAATGTGAATATTGTTTGTCATATCTCAATGCTTTTCACTGGACTTCTTTGAAGTATGTTGTCCATCCTGGCTATACGTTACAGCCTAGTGTGTCACATTCATATAAGATTATTCATGTAGCATCATCGGAACCACAATGCAGTTTTGCTGTATGATTTCTGTTGTTATAAACGTGCTGCAATATGATGATATTGCTTTTAATGTCATGTTAATCAAACATGCTTCATTTATAATTACTGTAAGTGTAAGCAGTATTTCATCGTCATAAAATGATGGCTGCTTGTGTAAAGGAACATGGTAGTGTGTGCACTTATATTTAAAATGTGTGAACGCCCATTTTATTAACATGCTGATTGATCATTATTATATAAAGATACTCCTATCGTATTTACAAGCATCAGTCTAATCGTGGCTAATATTAACTGTCGTCGATTAAATACAAGTTTGGCTTTAGAAGAAAACCCCTAGGCTTACTCTTAGCGGATTGGATGTATTTAACTTGGTTTCCTTCAAATTGAGTGGTAATAGGCATATTTATGAGGTTAAATGGATATCATCCAAGTTATGAAAATATTATTCAATTATGCAAATTAGAGAAAGTTGCCATGAAAACATGTCATGATTAGATAATGAGTCACCAATTAACAAACAGGGGAAAATTTTTGCAGGTTTCTTGCTGTCTATTTAAAGAAAAAGGTTTTCATATTACGTTTGAGTGATTCCCAAGGACGGTAGTTTAAGCAGTATAACTTTGGTTGTGACGAGCAAAATATTGAAATATTCAATCAAAGATTACCTTGAAAAAAGTATAGAATACATTGAGTTACAAGTTAGAAGATTACAAAGTGTTTTGTGAAAAAATGTACTATACATCCTAATATTTTTTTTTATTTTAAATTTCTTTTTGTTCACATAAGGGTTGATTGAGTACTAATGTTGTTTCGTTTCGTTTCGTTTATTCCAGTATAAATTGCATAAAATACAACTCATAAATAGGAAAATGGTAAGTATAATAAATAAAATGTTATGTGCATTCATAAAATGTATAAAAGTTAGGAATCAGTAACCCAATTAGGGAATAAAATTTGTGGAAACTATACAAATTACATCATATCAAGTCATTTAAAGTGTCATGTTGAATAAAAATAGATGTTCTGTATATACAAACGAGTTTCTGAAAACTTGCACTCTATATTTTGGTGTCAATGCACGATTCCTGAGATTATAGTTAGTGTGTCGACACAGTGATTTCAGTTCTGCATGAAGCGGGTGATTTTCTTCTCTTTGAATATTCCTACTTAGTCTGATAAATTCACGCCTAGCTCTACCATTGACCTGATCAACCATACTCTCATAATCCAACCTGAAGATCTTAGCACAATACTTCAAGTATGCTCTGATTCTTTGTTTATCACAGGCAAGTAGAAAATGATACCAAACAGGCACAGCATATATTATATGGGGCAGAATCGATGTTACAAATACTTTTTTTGGAACAGTTTAAGTTTAATAGTATCATACAAAATCATACAAAATTCTTTACCTTTTTATGTAGGCCATGTTATCCAACATATGTTAAAGAAGCAAGAAAGAAATCACCTTCTCAGCCTTGTTTGCAACAAAAAGGCAGGACTTTATATTTGTGACAATGCTTGTATACCCCTTTAAGTTTTTGAATCTTTTTAACAGAAATAACTATTGGGTTAAGCGGACATTGGGCAGTTTAATGACCAGTTATTGGGTAGTTTTGGTTGGGTAAAATGGTTGGGTAACAAGTTAGCCCGAATAACGGATACAATTTGTAACAAACTGAGTTGGGTAATGTTTTGGGGCAGGAGGCCTGCGTGCCCAGCTCTTGTTTTTTACCCCAACACACTGTAGGATATTAGCTTGACTAATCAACTATCATTTGAGCTAAAGTGAAGTCAAAGTTTAAAGGATTGAAGTTGTCAAATTTGCAAGAAATATATCTGTGCAACTAAAAGTTTGAGAATCAATCGGAATCAATAATTACTTGATAATTAAGTTTTATTTGTTGAAAAAAAACTCTTACGGGGGGGGGGGCGTCTTAGTTTGATGACAAAATAACCCGAATTCTACAAAAGCAAACCCTATCCAAAGTATAAATACTCATATGAAAGACATGGTTAAGAAAAAAGAAACAAGACAATTGAAAATAATCTCAACCCATTTTTTTAGCCCTCGACACGATACGAACATATAGTTGTGACGTAACGGATTCATTTTGCGTCCATGTATCCAACCTCCAGATGGACCCCATATATAGGCCTACCCCATAGAAAAACTGTACAAATCCCTATATATGGTACCGAAATAAAGACTTCGAAATACTCCAGATATACCTAACACTGAAAAAGAAACTGTATCATTTCGATCCATATTCACAGATAAGGAGTCAATAACATTGAAGTATACAGGTGAGTGAGCCTCTCAATCCTGTTGGTTACTTTCTGGTTTTTAACATCGATAATTCTCGTCAATTAAGTTCGTTATACTTCGTTTGATTTCTCTTACGTTCCGTCATAGTTCTCAATTTCTACCGGTATATATTAAGTGACACTTGATTTATGTATAGATATAAATAGTCTGAAATATTGATATACTGGCTATATATAGGAAAGGTGTTTAATTTCTTAATCAGAATCCAGCGATGGAGGCCCTTGACATAACTTAGGTAGTCTAGACGAAGTGATTCCGTCACGTCACAACGTCAACCATTTAAAAAAAATTGAAGAATTGAGGTAAGTTTCAATTGTCATTTTCTCTCAACCTGTAAATCGAATGTATATTTATTCTTTGGTGAAAGTGTTATTTTATAGTTTTTGGGTTACTAATATTTAAAAAAAAAATATCAAAAAATCGGGACTATTCTGTTAAGTTTGGAAAAGACATCCAAAGCTTCATCAAAATACAAAAGTCACTTTAAAAAGCACTTTTAGCTCTCCGTCTGACAAAATAATCACAGAAAGTGCATTCTGCCCGTTGACTCATGATTGGAGTCATTACTTCACAGCGTTTGTTATAAACGGCACAAACCTGTAGTGATCATTGGAATTACGGGTCCTCCACGCACGACAGAGTCATTTAAAGTGTGTGCTGTGACATACTTTACAACCAAAGATCGAACACGTAAAGTGTATTATATCTTGGCTTTTCCGTTTAGTGTGCTACAGCATTCTCTCATGATTATATGTACAATGTTTACACACTGCATGATATAAACGTCACTTTCATGAAAGACCTTTTCCCTCGGGCCGGATGACTTATATATGACTTGATCACAGATTTGTACTGCGAGTCCGTGTATACAAGTATACTGTATTTTACCATAATGGTGTGTACTCGTACAAGTCGTATATTTGTACTCGTTACGTTTACTCATGGCATTGTGGAACCTAGTATAAATAATATCGTGCGAAATTACGTACTACTACTATTATACTCGCACTTTGAGCCTAGTTGTACTCGTTCTCATAACAAGGGGACATCTACTTGTACTCGGATAATCCGATGGGGTTGTATTCGCATTTTGAGCCTAGTTATACTCGTTCTCATAACAAGGATACATCTACTTGTACTCGGATAATCAAGGGGTTGTACTCGCACTTTGAGCCTAGTTGTACTTGTTCTCATAACAAGGGGCAATCTACTTGTACTCGGATAATCCGATGGGGTTGTACTCGCACTTTAAGCTTAGTTGTACTCGTTCTCATAAAAATGGGACATCTTCTTGTACTCGGATACCCATGGGGTTGTACTCGTACTACAAGTATGCTTAGTCAAACAGTACCCAAGAACTAAACGCGGATCCTCTGTACGGATTCGCACTTCATGTGTTTTCTAAGACCGACCGATCACTTCTCTTTCGGTATATGTCTCATACGAAAACGCGACTTCCTGTCAAATTTGGAGCTCTGTATAGGGGGACGGAGCGGATGGGTTCCTAGGGAAGTGGGCCATGGTATGTTTCTCCTTATAATTTCATTACACAATTAAGTTCACAGGAAGGCTACTTTAAATCACGTGCTACGGGGCAAGTGTGAATGTTTCGATTACCCGTCAATCAAGTCGATAGGTTTACCTTAATCGATTTCCGAAAAACAATCGATAATTATCCGTGGAAATATAGCCCTAATACTTCCGTGGTTTATACAACGCGTCTTCGTCGCCGCATATTTTAGGGGCAGCCATGAAGATCATGTACGGGCGCATAATATACAAGTGTGATGTCGGAGATGCACATTATAAACAGATATTTCACTTTTCTTGCAACTTTCAAATTAAATTTGACTAATTTATAGTTGTACATGGCGGATCCAGGATTTATATTAGGAGGGGTGTGGCTCGGGCGATTTTCTTTTTTCCCAAACAGGTTTGCAATTACCGTGGAGTTTTCAGCCAATCAGATTGCTCGTGACGTCAGCATCAATAATGACCATCGCTTGTAAGTTGGAAGACATACACTGAGTCAGAAGAATGATAAGGTCCATAGGTCTTAAAATGTCAAAACATGAATGAGTTCATTGACGTCACTGAAACATGTTGCTTAAGCTGAACATATTAATGTTTGTTATTGATTGACCTGCGACACTTAGTTAAGTCTAGTTTACGTGCCTATTGGGTGTATGCATCAGAACATGAATAGTCGAATACGCTTCACAGTCCGTTAGTATTGTACACTCTTGACTCAAAGTGAATAAAATTTCAAAATGAACATACCTATCTCGAAGGCGACAAGTATAAGTTGAATAAACTATAACCGTGCAAAATGTGTTAGATTAACCTGGCTGCTTATATATGCCAATATTAAGTTTTACTCGCAACTGAGTTTTTGTTTTAAATGACCAACTACCGGAAAATGTTCACACCGTCTGCTGAACTACCTGTTGTCTTCCACACCAACCTTTATCGATTGCTATATATATATGACCATAGGCGTAGGAGGCGGGGGCTGGGGTGGGGCTGCAGCCCCCCCAACCAAATATTTTTGAAAAAATTCGGGCAATATGCTGAGAATTTTTCGGGCACCTACTGAAAGAAAATTAATTTGCAATGTGTTTTCCAATGGTTAAACGTATATTATTATTATCATTATTATTGTAACGACTTCCCAATCATTATAACCAATATGGAAGGGTAATTACACGGAAAATGATTGTATGTTATTGGCTTGCGATGTAATAACCGATGCATGCCTTTATGATATGCACATTAACAAGTCGTTACAGCCCCTGCACATTAACAAGTCGTTACAGCCCCCCCCCCCCCCTCAAATCAAATTGGGCTCCTACGCCTATGTATATGACTAATAGTAATGCAGAACAACCGCCCCCGAACGGGGCACTCATTGACGATGTGTGTCCGGCACGTGCGTGCACTTTGTACGGTTTATATATTGAATTTAACGTTAGTATATATGATCTATCATACGATACATTTCGTTTTTCCTTCGAAAATGAAATGAAAAAAATCCGTCTCTTGAACTGATAAAGCCTTCTATCACACAATTTTCCTAAAAAGGATGGTGCCGGAAATTCATTGAGCGCCTTGCTGGCTCTTAAATTTGATTTTATCTTTTAATCTCAGAA
>JAIPMN010037155.1:0-24594 GCA_020650975.1 Apostichopus californicus
GAGCTAATAACTAACTGTATCGTTCACCAGTAAAAACCACAACATTGTAAGAGGGCTTTCTTTTGTTTTGGATACATATTTGAAATGTCCGATATACCAATCCATAGATGACATGGCATTTATTTTTGTAAAGTACTGAAAAATTCGAGAAAAAGAACGAGAGGGTGATGTTTAGGGGCCCATTACTCGCAGATTTGGTTGCACCTCAAACAGTTAGTCTGACAAGTAAAATGTACTAAACATTGGATGGCGAAGAACAAAGTTTCAATCTCCAGAGAAGGTATTGATATGCATCAATACCTTCCAGAGAAGGTATTGATGCGTATCAACGTCCATTTAGCGTTATCCAGTGATGTCTTCGGTACTCTTTAATTTCTAAGCTATTGTCTAAAGCTGCGTATGTGACCAAGCTGTGCCGCTGCTCATGTATGGCGAGCAATCTGTATCATATATTGGGGAACCGACCGATGATCAGAGAGTGTCATGCCTGATCGAGCCGTGCAAAGCACGGCTCCTGCAGGTTAGCAAACATTTGTTTAAACAAAACAGACTATTCATTTTTTTTATGCTGTAATAATGGTAGGTAGACAAGCAAAATATTCAGAAAGGAAGCAATTATACATAAATAACATATTAGGAGGCTGTTCCAGACCAGGCAAACCCACCCTATACCGACCTAAACGAATTTACATTGGTATAGCCTATGTCAATCTAATTCGATATCTATCGATTTCTAAGTGGCTTACACCAGTTTAAATCGACATATGCCAATTTGAATCCACATATAGGCCTACCAGTTTAAATCAGTACATGTCTATTTAGTTCGACATTTGCAAGTTTATATCGACATAATATCGATTTATACCTAATAAACATATTTTGAAATCAACGATTTCGAGAATGATTGACATATACCGATTATGAAATCCGAATATGTCAATCGGTATATGTTAATTAAAATTGGTATAATCAACTTAGCAACTAATATAGATGTCGATTTAAAGTGACCCTAAGTGAAATCAAACGGAACATGCCGATTTAAAGGCATTGAAGACTCGCCCCAAACCGCGTGCGGCCATCTGAAAAAGTTAACTTTCTGTTGCTTGCAAGTGACGTTTTGGTCGTGTCGCTATAAATGCAAGCAGTAGTGAAACGTGATACCTTGTTATCTTTAGCTGGACCTGAGATGTCCATCGATGTATTGCTTATACACTGTGCTGTGGGCATTGACCGCAGCTGTATATACTAACTGTACACTAGTGTCTAATTACCGACGGTAGAAAGCTGTGTGTGTATTTTCTGGGATCGATGGTGGTGTCTAACACTTCTGTTACACCTCATTCGAAACTAGGTCAGATTACCGGCATTAGACGTTTCTTTTTGCGCGAGTTTTCACACCCTTTAAAATATATTAGTATGAGAGTGTGACATAGAAAGGTTGCCCAACTATTGTTTAGAATGACATATATCTGTTTTGCCATTCTTGATGGATAACTGTATGCAAATCATTTGTCAGGATGATTTTTCATCTGAAACTTCACTTACTCTGAGAATGTTTTGGAGGACATGTTCTCCCATCACTACAGGGTGTCGAGCTGTTGACTTGTACAGGTCAGCCGTGAACTCTAACGACTTCTCCGCAAACGGGACGTAGTTCATGGCGACCCAGTCGGTCTGGAGATCCAAAGAACATGAAGATGTTACCAGAGAAATATTTCAATTGAGAGTTAAATATGAAGCATGACAATCATTGATGACACATGAACAGTGGTTCTGCTTCACTATCACTTAAAGGTATGCTGTATTGGCACCAAATATGCCAGATATTCAAATATGGTCACCTTTGGTCAAAATTCTTAAACTGTTCTTACTATGACCTACGAAGAAATTTTCCTCACTGGGACATTCAGTCATCTTGTGTATTCCTTAAAAATGTCTGAGAACAATTTGGGGAGTAAAGACCTCTAGAAAAATACTTTTTGAAAACTTCTAGCAATTATAGCGTGCTATAAATTGGGGCCTGTACTGACTACCTTTAAAGAAACTTTACTATACTTTACTGTATATTAAATGAGTCTGAATGTACATCTATGAGAATGTCCACTAGCTTTGCATTAAAGATCAAGGGCTGAAGCTCTGTGTTATTTTGTGTGTGTGTAGTATTAATAGTAAGACCAAAGCAGCAGTAATATAAATGAATTTGGTTAGAAGGAAAATACTGTTATGACACCCAACCAGCTGCTTGAAAAATAAACTTTCACAACAACAGCATCCCAAAACAGAAATATTCTGTTGATGAGAAAAGCAAAAAAACTATTTTCCTCCCTGAGTTGATACTTCCTCTCAGCCCGATCAAGAATGGGGCACCTGTATCCTGTCCTTGTGACCGAGAGGGAAATGCTGGAAAATTAATTAAAAGGAAGCTAAAAATTGATCGGGAGGTATTGTCTGTCAAACCAAAGCCTACCCTGAAATCTATTCTCCACAATGTCTAAGAATGATATTTGGTAAATCACTAACTATTCTTAAGGAAAATATTTTGGAAAAAAAATTAATCAACAAATGTAAAGTGGAGAAGAAATAAATCTGCAATAAAACAATCCAATATCTGATTAGATGGTCACATAGAACTAAAATTCAAATGTTTGCCTAAATCAGCTAAAATAAAATGTGAAAAACAGCTAAGCATGGGTGATAACATCCTTAGCAAGTCAACACATTAAATAAAAAAAATTACCTTCGAGTGGACACGTTGCTAACATCTAATATAGTTTCCACCGGACAACACAAAATTTCAACATTAATACAAACTGCACATCAAAGGGAATACAACTAAATCTCAAAGCTAAACACAACACAATTGATTAACAGGTAACTAAAACAAATATATGTTAACGATTAACAAGTGAAAGGGAAAAGATAAATTTAACCATCAATGGGAGTTGTTTTATGATGAACAAACCTCCCATTCGATGTGGAAGATATCATGGTTTTGCGACTGCAAGTGCAAGTCTACAAATGATGTCACGAGACACTTGTACTTGAAAATGTTTAACTTTTTAGGAATCTAGTTTCTGGTGACAGATGAGGTATTTGGATATGTTGTAATGCACGACAGTGATCATTAGAGAATTGTAAATACATTGCTCATGTCACTGGTAACATTTTTCTGGACTTGAAATCTCCATAACAACTGACAAAATCAGGGTTTATAGGTAAGGGTGGTGTGGGGGCAGGGGGTGAAGGGGAAGTTTGGGGAGTGGGTAGGGTGAGTAGGAGTTACATTTATTTTACAACTATAAATATACAGGCACATACACTTACTAGTCAGTTTGGATAATAATGTATGCAAGAAGACTATGTGGAAAACATACTGATATAAGTATCACTACTATCTATTGTACAAAAGGTAGCATAGCTCTAGTGATAACATAGAATGTATAAGCCACCAAGTTAAACAGTATTTGTATACATTGAAGGGAGGGGTTAAGGGAGGGGTTAAGGGAGGGGTAAAGGAGATCAGGTATATCATTACTTTTTGTCTTTAATAATAGCTGTTCAGTTGCTACTAAAGATTCAGTTAAGTGATTTTAAGAGTGTAGAGCCACTGTTATTTCACCCATCACCCTCCCCCTCCTCCCCCCCCCCCCCTCAGCATTCCCATCCACAAACCCTCTTAGATAAAGATGAAGCTAAAGTGTCAACACCAGTAAGTTGATAGTTTATAAAGTAAGTTTATAAAGCATAGAATACCTGTGTCACCATGATAGTATTCATGATAAGCATAGTAAATGAGGTGCAAGAAATATATTTATATAAATATCCCAATTCTTTGGGCGGATGACAGCCAGCCTCAATGAACCACTTATGGTAATAATAACAATTTTTGTGGAGTAAGATAAATCCATTAGTATCCCGCAAACCGCTGATTACATTTGATAAAAAAATGATGGAAAGTATGTTCCCACTGATCTTGTTAATGAAACACACCCACCATCCCCCCTCCCACTATCCCCCCTCACCTCCCATTTCAATGCTAAAAAAAGAAATATCTCTCAATTACACAACAGTAACAGAGAGGTTGAGATTTTGTTTGTGATACAACATTTCTACTCCTCCCATACAGTGGAGTCATGTCATTATCGATGGATTTCTGTACATAGTATGCATATTTCTAGGGCATGAATAGAATGTTCGCATTTGCTTTTCATTTGTTACGCAAAATAGTTATACCGGGACTTGAGGGAATTTAAACACTGGTTAAGGTATATCTAATGTTGTCTGACATGAATAATTGAAAGGGGGGGAAAAAAGACAAATTTTAAGCTGCCCTCTAAATTTGAAAAGAATTGGATGCACTGTATCACCCTTTCGAAAATGTCACTGTCTGAAACCATAGTCCTAAAACAGCAATAATCTTCATTTGCAATAAATGTGACCTTTGACCTCCATGAAATCTGACAGAAAGACCAATTAAAGGAAGGTTATTATTTCCTGATCTTCTCAACAATAAGACCCTCACCCCTCTCCCCTCCCCCCCCCACCAAAAAAAATTCTATACACTTCCCAAAGTGACATTTCCATCATTTACCTTTAAATCAAAATGTAATGTTCCATTTCTTAAAACTACCACCCCAGCTCTCCCTCCCCTAAACCAAACCAAATTCACTACGAATACAATGGATATTATTTGCACAATTTCAAAAGTTACTTTGCCACAATTTATTCAAACATCTTCACGAGCAGCAATAGCAGCAGCAGCAATATAATCTACTCATTTGATGTTTTAAGCACTTAAAAGACAGATCATATTTTGCATTCCTCATCAACATTTTTGCATTTTAGTATGATTTGCATTTTTTTTTCAATTCTTAAACTACCTTTGGTACATTTTTGGTACATTTTAGTACATCAATGTAAACATTATTCTACAAAGTTCATCAGCAATAAAGATCACCATCACAACAGAAGAAACCTTCCAATCCCAACCCCACCCCCATCACACTATCACCTCACCACTTCCCCTTTATTTAATACTCCACAGAAAATTTTATTCCAATACATGCCCCAAATATAAATATTTTATATAAGCTTGACTAAAGGTAACAACCTTTACCAGTAAATGATTGCTTGTGAGTTATAGAGTGTAATAATATACACATATTTCAAATAACTGGCCCAGGCAGTAAATATATAGATGAAAACAAAGAAAGCAAATTCACATCAAAATACAAAATGTTAAAAATCAGTAAGAAGAGTTCTAATGGATGAAAACCTGATTTGTGCATTGAGAGAATACTGAAGTCTGCAAAGTCTTCCATTACTCCAACAATCTTCATTAATAGCTCAATTTTGATTCCCGGTGAAATAATTTCACAAAAAAAGCAAATAAATAAATGAAAGCGTCCGTAAAATCAATGTTCCACAAAGTGCTTGGCATCTAGGTTCCAGTTTTTTGTCTGTCAACATCTGCCAATTATCAAGAAACACGTTTTGAGGTACATAAGCACGGGGGGAGGGGGTGGAGGGGGTTGTGTGGGACCAATGGGTAAGAGGATTATTTTCCTATCCCCATTCTGAATAATACTATGAAGGTTCACAACACAGTTCGACAAGTTGACAGATAGCTTTTTCAGGAATTGGAGCAAGGAGAGGTTCATATATTGTTCCTTGTGCAGGAAGATAACAATTTAGCAGAGGGAAAAGCATTCCAACTTGAGGGACAGTGTTCTATAGAGTGTTATGGAACATTGTTTCACAAAAAAAGGAAAAAAGAAGGTGATACAGCAACAGAAAACAGCAACACATCAAACAATGACCTCAAACAATGAGATCACCAAAACCCACCTCAGCACTTGCTTTAAAAGAATCCCATTTTTCCTATAAAAAGTTCAAAAAAAAAATTTATGTAAATAGACTTTCAGGTTGTGTTTACAGGAAGGAAAGAAAGAACAAAAGATAAACAAATATGATTATAAATATGTCAGAAGAAAAGAAAGATAAGAAACACAGCCTGTTGGGACAAAGTTTCTTTTAGATTCAGGACTAGCTTCGAAGCACTTTGTACTGACAGTATGAAATATTCAGTTTATACTAGATGAAAAGGTTTGCAACTGTTCATACTGTCCGAACAATCGCTGTAAAGCCTGACATTTCACTACGATGTAGAGTATAACTAGCGATAGAAAATTGCTGGAAATTGGCTGACGAAACATTACAAAGACATGCACAGTCATTACCTACAGATGGGGTGTGGCACTAAATATATTTTAAAATATAGCATTTAATAACCTAAATCAGCAATTCCTAGCAGTAAATGCTAAGTGGAGGAAACTAATGGCTAAATGTAAAGACAAATATATAAGATTGGGGAAAAGGAAAGAAAGAAAAATACTGAGTTACTGATAATTTCTCATTTTGGGTGGAGTCTTTCAACGGTTCCTTCCGTTTTGGGCAAATGTTAAGATCAAAATTCCCCAGCTGTTCAAACCCTGTTTGGCTAACGTTCACATCTGATATCGTGTTTCACTAAATTGACAAGTAACGGCAGTATGTAGAACGGTTCAGAGTGTGTACTACTATATGTCATTAATTTGTTCTATAAGTGTTGTTTCATATCCTGGTTAATACTGTGAGATTACTGTGTTTAGTTTATAACTTGACCTCACGAAAGCTTTTGACACTGCCGATCACTCTATTTCGTCACAGAAATTACATCATTAATTATGAAATGAGTTGTATTAATATCCAACATGTAAGAGAGGTTAAACTCATGCAGTAGTAACTTATTTTTTTGTGAGAGACACACATTTATATCTTCATTCTAGTGAATTGAAAATTAAAATTGTATCAATTGCTATTAAAAACAACCATTCATTCTCAAGGAGATTTCCAACAGGAAGGAAATAGTAACTTTTGTTTTTGTAAGACACACACATTTTTATCTTCATTCTATCTTTAGAGAATTAGAGCAGCAAACAAAATCGAACCCAACCAGGAAAGAGAAATTCACATTTAAGTGTTAGCTCCTGAAGCAACTGCAAAGCTCTCAGAAACAGCAACCTTGACAATCTTGTTTTGGATTAGGTTATTGATAACAAAACTAAAATAAAAAATGCACAAGCAAAAGTGAATTGAAAAAGAAAATTGTATCAATTGCTATAAAAAACAACCATTCATTCTCAAGGAAATTTCCAACTGGAAGATAGAGACAAGTGCATGGATTTGTGGTCCTGTATTCCGAGCAATATCATCAGTCGTTCTGTTGCGTTATCTCACTGTAACATAATCCCCTCATACTTTATGAGGGGATTTCTTTGAAAGGAATTTTTGAAAGGTTAGACAGCAGACAGGCAGCCCATAGAGGTGCGCTGAAAGGAGACACCCACACAATTGTGTAACACAAGTTTTTGTGGGGCGGGATGGAGGTGGGGGGAGAAGACCGGATTGTGGGAAGGAAACGGCAGAAGAATTTTAATCCTTGAAAACAGTCCTGAGACCAGAAAAAAACTTTGAGCAAGAGAGAGACAGCACATAGGATAAATTCAAGTGTAGCTAGAGCTCCTGAAGGAATAAAATTTGTGAAGGCAAAAGAGGTTGAAAGGACAGTTTGATAGAACGATTGTGGCAGAAAACCATTACCAAACATTTCAACAAGTGTCAACTCTTATTGTGTAGCTCTAATGTGCAATTCTTGTTTATTAAAGGATAGTTTCTTACCTTTCTCCTTCCCTTCCCCCGGGGCTAACTTTGACCTACCCCCTCCACCACCTGTTGTTTCTCCACACAGCCTTTTCTCTCTTATCAAATACTCCCTCACCCCTTTAAGTTTACCAAACTTTGACCTTCGACTGCAGGAAGGCAAAACCTTAAACTATTTTGTATGTGAAAGTTTGAGTTTAGTTTTTTTGGAGGAAAAAAAATTCCATTCAATTGCACTGAGTTTAAAGTGAAGGAAAATATTGGTATGAGTGGGCTTAAGTTTTGAATTCAGCCGTCTGTCGAACTCTCTGAAGCCTTTTAATGATTATGCCAATTACAAGGAATCCATATCAAAATATTCCAACACTAACCATTATCCATATAAAATGACCTGGAGGTAGGTAAGACAAGAGTCAAAATGATAGAAAGTGTCATAAGTGTGACCCTAGTAGATTGTGTGTATAAAAGAAATGTTATTACTTCTAGTGAATCCTTATATGCTAATCCACCACACTACAGCCTCCCCCTGCCCTCCCCTCCCTTCCCCTCCCCTCACTCTCCCTTCCACCCACTAACCACCTTGTCCATCTCTTAAATGGGTGTATAAAAGAAATGTTATTATATCTGGTGAATGTATATATCGCTATGCTATTCCACCACACTATACCCTCCGTCTCCCCCCCCCCTCACCCCACCTTCTTTCCTTACCACAAACTACCACTTCCATCTCATCAAGTTTGATTAAAAAAATCAAAAAATGGGATGCACAGGAGAGCTGACTTGAAGCAAAATGCGAAAGAAACAAAGAAAGGCAGACGGAATGACAGACAACAACATATGGATTCCAAGTGTTCATTCCGATGGAAATAATAATTACAAAAAAGTGGGGAAATAAGGGAAATTGGAAAGAGAAAAAGGTTTGGACTTAAGAACTTTCAAGGCTTGAGGTAAAATGACACAAACAAAATAAGACCTCTGTTATACCCTGTTTGATAGTTTGGAGAAATATATAAAATATAACTTTTGCCAATAATTCATTCCCCACACCAACCCTACCCCTCCACCACCCCTCCGGTATTGTCTAAATGATGGTAGTTCAGTGTCAATTGTTTCTATGTGTCATTTACATCAAACCCTGAATTGTTTTGAAAAAGACTTGCCCAGGGTCTTGAAAATAGCTGACATAAACTTTACCTTGTGATCTAGGTAATGGATGTACATCTGATTTAAGTCAAAAGGATGAAAAAAAGGAAGGAAAAAATTGGATCCTTTCATTTTGCAATAGTTATCGAAACAGAAACTTCACTACAACACTTCTACTAAACTATGAATCGAACAAGCTAGGAAGTAGCCTCTGCCAGGAATGATAGCATACCCCACTACCAACGAAAGAAACTAAAAAAAAAAAAATCAAAATTAAAAAAACATAAGATTTGATCTGGAAGTGCAATTAAACTAACAAGAGTTTGAAAAGGGTCTGCAAAAGTTTCAAGTTCTTAATCTACGAAGACAATGGCAAAATCACAAGGTAACAAAATATATGGAGTTCGGAGATAAAATGGAAAGCACCTTCCTTGCGTCAAAGATTAAGGGTCTCGATTATCAGCATTCTTAACAAGAATGTCCTAATACTTCTCAAATCTTCTTCTCAATATAGCAATATCGTTTTGCTATGTTCCTACTAAAAGTAATTATTACTCTTACTTTGTGTGCATGATACACATGTATTGTTTCAACCTGATGTGAATTATTGAAGTCTGTATGTCTAAATTAAAACTTTATCCACAAAATGTGACAATTGTTAAAATTTTGGGGCTTCTGTGGACGCTGTGAAACAGAAGCAGCCAATCAGATATAGAAACACATCTCATCCTTCACGATGACAATTTTTAAAACTGCACTTGTTTCATACATGGTTTGCCCTAATTTGCATCTCTACGCGCCTTTATTTTCCAAATCTGTATATGATTTTCCAGTAAATCACTATCATATATAATCGTTACATACAAATTAAGAAGAATAAAAACAATAAATGGATAAAAATATCAATAATGTTATCGCACCTGTTTCGACGACACCTTTGAGATTGCTTTGGTTTCAATGTGCCCGAATGAGGGCGCTTGACAAGAATAGGTGACAAATGTCAGGAGTTGATCAAAGATTGCTGGATACATTGATTGCATGGACTCTGTACCATCGCCGATTGCCTGTCGAGAAAAATGCATCATAGTCTAAACAGTAAATTACTTGATCAATTTAAATGAATAAGTTTTGTTTAGGTCAAAACTGTGCTGGTATGAAAGTTTTGTAGGCCTAGATTAAGCATTCATATCTTTTTGAGCTACTGAAAATATATCTTAATTTATTTTGTAGAATATGGGGACGTTGCATTACCAATGCAAGCCGGCATGAAGGCAAACAAACCATATTTGTAGGTAATATTACACAGATGTGAAAAAATATTTAAGCTTGTCTTGTTGTTGAAAATTATCATTATTTCTTAATAGAGAAATTTACTTTCCACGCTTATTGAAGCAAACTGAAGTGGAAACTGATAACAGTAAAAAGTTTCAATTATCATCTCCACACTGACTCACTCAGGCAACATGTTTGACCTTTAACCTTTGACCACTACCCACGTAGGTATACAAGAACCGTGGAAGTACACACCACAATTTTTTATACATAAAGAAAGCATGTTTGCCTCCATCGATGTTACTCATTTCACTTACCCCTTGTAATATTTTAATGGAATGCAGTATTGCCTCTTGCAGCGGTGTGAGTTCGTTATCCCCGGCAGACGGTAGTATGAACACGGACATGTCCGCCTGGACCGGCACGGACACGGCGTTCTGTAGGACCAGGAAGAACTTCTGAAGGTCCGACGAGACAAACCGCAGCCGGATGTGTTTGAACAGAAGTGGGAAAATCTTGACCAGAGCGGTCAGAAAAGCCTGAGATGGAAGATTAGCGGTCCGTTCCAGAGGTGGCTTGGTGCTGGCTATGCCGATGCCGTACCAGACCCGCCACGCATTGGACCACAGCACATCGCTGTCGATCCGATCCGCCACGTCGTTGTCCAAGTCGGTCGAATCCGACACAGAAGTTCTTTCCGCACTCGATTCCCTCTCGGGTGCCGCCACCACGTTTTCTGACCGACTTATGGCCTCATCGGCGGGAATGATGAGGTCATCAGAGAGGGCAGTGTCATCGGTTTGTTTTTCACTGTTACTGCTAGCACTGCTAGCTTGTTTGACTAAGTTGAGTTTTTTGGGGGGTTTAAGTTGCAGCACGTCCTGGAAACTCTTCAGAGCATTTAGAGAGACCTCCTTGCTTGGACTGAGGGCCGAGGACTCTATGTGCTGTAGTAATAGCGCCCAAGCTCTTGGAAAATCACCTTTGAAAAGAAAATCAAAAAAGAGTAACTTTTAGCATGAGTGGTTAGTAACTCCACATTATCAACAGTATCGATGAGGTCAAATGCAAGCGTTTGTCTTTTTATCACACAGCAAGGAAATGTTGTTCATACTTGTTACTTTACAATCTGAAAGTAATATGAAAGCTAAGTTCAGAAAAAGAAAGGTTTTCTTCAGACTGAATGACCATGCATTACTTTGCATGAATTGTGGCTAGCGAAGCCATTACCTTAATTAATTCTTTGACTATTGAAAGCCCATTTTACGACCCATGAGCACAGAAAGCGATATGATCAATATTCAAGTTTATATACTTCTTACAAATAGTTCAATAAAATTGACTTAAAATTAAGTGAACTCACTGTGACAGCTTCAGTTTTGAGTTTAACCTAATATTTCCTTACATTCAACACTGAGTTTGCATTATTACAGGGTTTTGACATTTCTTCTTTCTAGCTGTGAAACACTCCTGGTATACAAAATGTTCTTCAATTATCTAGTTCCTTGTCACAACCACAGGAGATGTTATTTCAGTTTTTATGTTTGCTCAGCTAAAAATAACATAAAGACAAGTAGTACTTACCTAATGGCATGAGAGCATGTCTCCAAGTATTAAAGACCCTGGCAACACCAGCGAGAGTGAGTACTTTTGTTTCAGCCCACTGTTTTTCAGTGGTGTCCCTGGAATGATGAATTAAAATGTTCCCTCCGGCCGTGGCGTCGCCTCTCTCGTGGGCAGCTGCACCAGAAAAATTCTTGACTTTGTCCAGCAAGGGGAACAAAACCTGTCAAAATGGCAAAATATTCCCAAAAGTTTAATTCGCAGGCATAAAGTCACTACTCACTTCATTTCAGTCGACAAGTGGCATTTCTTGAGACCATGATGCTATCAATCTATCATCTATGTATGAGTGCATTATTCCTTGTTCCTTACCTGCCAAAGCACTATCTGCCATGTAGATAACTCTAGTAATGAACCGTGGACGCTGATGGTGGAGAAGAGAGTCTGACCGGCACTCTTACGAACGGCTGGTCGGGAGTCTACACACAGATCTGCCAACCTAAATACAGACGATGAACAAGACAGTTATAAATAAGAATGATCATTACTTTCAAGTACAACTGATATAAGAGTTTTTAAACAGTAAGCTGGTAAATTGAAAAGAGGGGAAGGGATGGAGAAGGGGAATGGAGAGGAGGTGATATGGAGGAGAGGAGGGGGAATGGAGGGGGAAGGATGGGGAGAAAGGGAGGGGAGAAAGGAGAGAAAAGGAGGGGAGAATGGAGAGAAAGGGAGGGGAGGAGGGGAATGAAAGTAAGGAGCTGGCAGGGAGGGGAGGAGGTGGCAGGGAGGAATAAGAAGGAAGGGAAGAATCGAGGGGAAGGGAGGAAAGAAGGGGGAAGGAAGGAGAGGAGGGATAGGTAGGGGAAAGAGATTGGCAATGGATGTTACAAGAACATACCTGAGTGACTTGGTATAGTTTCAGAGGTTCTATAATACTTACCTTGAGTACAGTGTTAGCCACAATGCATCAAAGGGTGGTACTGGTTTCTCAGTGCCAGTCTGAATCTCAATATTCTTAGAATCTTGCTCCAAGCTCTCTCTGATTGTATCTCTATTTTGATATAGATAATCTGAAATATTCCACTGAAGAGCAAAACAAGGGCAAAAGAATTCAGATTAAAATCAGTCTGTTATAGTTACTGAATAACTCTTAACTTGCTGACCAGATCCATAATCACAAACTGCAATAAAAAACTGATAAAGTTTGAATAACAGTGTTTGTGTGAAGGGTATGTATCTCTCTATGATGCAACATCCATTTCTGGAATGGTGTCCAACAAAACCGAATAAAATTTAAAAACAACCCTCAAATTAGCAAAGTCCTAATGGGAACTTAATGGAGTACAACAACAGAGTACAAACAACATCTTCAATGTACTTGATTTACCATCAAAGCCAAATCATAACTCAAGGATATTGCTAAGACCAAGATTCTTGGATGGTATGGACACAAAGGTACACACCTATATTTTCTACATTTTTACATGAATATTACATTTATTGGGTTAACTGATATTTTATTCTTTGAATCACTAATCTGAGTCTGATCATGGGGTACCTTACCAGAAGTCCTACAGCAGTCAGACTGATGTTCAACTCTTCTTTCTGAAGTCCAAATCTTGCTGCAGTCTCAACTGATATCTGCAAACAGTAGCAAGGCATGATGGGAAGGAAGTCTGTCACCACCAGCTGCAAGCTCTGAAACGATGCTCTTATCAAATTTTCACTGCAACAAAAAGGTAATGAAAACTTGAAGTTTTACTTATTATCTGAACAAATATTATTTTTTTTAAATTGATATGAATAAACAATTTTGGCCATATGAAATAGAAACGTGTGAAATATACACACACAAAATTATAATGATATATGAAATTTTCCTGCCTTTCAAAGAACAGGCCACTTAGTTCCAGGTTGAGAAAGACCACTCAATCATATCGACGAGAGTGTAATTTTAAAATTACCCTTGATCTTGTGTCACTGCTCCAATCACCCCCAGAACCAGGGGCCAGCCGTGTACCAGGCAATCACCACTGCTTGACAGCAACTGGTGCACACATTCTAGCTGTTTCTGCCGGATATCGGCGTGAGGAATTGATGATAGCTCCTGGAGTGGTCCTAAAAGGATGGCTTGAAGTTTCTGTGATAAATAAAAGAAACCAAAGTAGTAACATTCAAAAGTATACTGATAGCAATTAAACTGAGATGAAATATCACCAGGGACATCAACAGAATGTCCAAACATTTGTGCTTTATAGAATATATACCATATACAGTATTAAAATTGAGCCCACTAGCTTTGTGGACTAATCTTTCTTTCTAACATAAATTGGTTTCCTTATCCTGCTATTTACAGCAATTTAATTTGTATTCCAAGGAGGCTCTCTTTCCAAATCTTATATATTTTCTGATATTTATTTGTATCCATGTAAAGTCGAAGAGTTAAAATGTTCCGATAAACTGCTCTCCGGGGCTCGACCCCTGTCGCCTTACCAAGTTGTGGTGCAGGGGAGGTTCGTGTTTATATTCCACGGATGACGTAATCAGGTCGGTGACAGCCTCCGCGCTCCATTCTCTCAGCTTGACATGACTGTGTTGACAGACTTCTAACAGATGGGCAGTGACCGGTCTCCACCAGGACTCCATTCTGGGTAGATTAACGAGTCCTGACTCGAGGAGCTTGGCGACGGGGAACAGAGATGGTTCCTGCAGTATAGGATGAGATATATGTATCACTTCACTTGCATTAATTTGATTTGATTACTTAATTAATTTGATTAATTAATTAGTTTGATTAATTAATTTGAGCTTTGTATTTGTACTGTGTATTCATTTTCTGCCATGTATCTGACATTGTTGTGTTTTTTGTTTTCTTTTGTTGTTAAGCGCTATGATCATATTTGGAATAGCGCTATATCAACCATTGTATTTATTATTAATAAATTAACGAAAGTATGAAACAGTTCCAAACCTTTGTCTACTGCAAACAGGACATTGATACTGCTCATACTGTCACTACACTTGTTTTGAGTGTGCAGACTGAACTCTTTTGCAATGCGTTTCAATATGCAAACACATCAGTATTAAACTTCCACAGCTTGTGATCTGGTGCGAGCTTTAATACACACTGCACACTTAGTTGTCACAGTTAGGTCTTAACAAGTTAAGAATATATCCTACAGAAAGTGAATTCCATGGAAAATAGAATACACTTCCTTTTGCAGATATCCTTCACAAGCAAGATCATTTCCTAGGGATATATCCAAGCGAGGGTGTGGATTAATTGGGTGTAATGCTTCTCTCAAATCTGAATATGCAAACACCTAATTTTAATCTTCTGTACCGACTCTTTAAATATGCAACAAACACATGTCTGAACACCTTGTTATAACATTTAGAGTTAATTGTAAAGGTATATACCATATAAAGCACATTTCCATGAACACACAAATCACACTCTCTTCCCATATATCGTTGCCAAGCAACATCATTTCCCACAGAGAGTGGGGGATAATTGCTTGGTTTGAATCAGCATCATAAACCCATTTCATTATTCACCACTAATCTTTCAAAATATTTCCAACACAAACCACATTGTGTACTGGCATCAGTTTACACTGACCTTATTTGAATAGGCAATTTCCATAGCTTCCGAGGAGAGCTTACAGAGTGCATCAATCATGTGATGCAGGGCTACCTCATCGAGGTACTCGGAGGACTCAAAGAGACGAGAGAGCATGGAGGTGAGTATGGGTAGCTCGGCCATCACTGCTGTAGTGATCACCGTATTGGGAGCGTCCGCCGTGTGCCCGACCTTGAGAGTACCACCACTGACTGGTTTCAGTCCCAGTATCCAGACCAGGTGTTGGAGGGTGGTGAGGATCTGGTGCCAGGCAGACCCCAAGACGGAACCGTGAAGACAGGATAAACTGAGGATGGCTCGCATACACTGGATGTTCTTAGCTGTAAGCTGTAAAAGGAGAGAAAGACAATGATAATATATTCTACAGAAATAGAAGAGGATATGGTATTAACTTTGGAATCACTCAATGGAATATTGAATGCTGACGATGTGTAAGCAGCAATTGAAAAAAATTGGACCATGTGGTTTTTAGTTGCAAACTTTCATTTTTTTTACAAATTGATGACAAAATTTAGCTTAAAGAATAAGTCTCTATACAAAAGGAACTTGCACCCATTGTTGTCTAAGAGCTCATTCTGCAAAGTAGTGTTTAATTATATTACTGATTTTATTAACCATTCCCTACTACAATGTCATACTGATTTTATATAGCATTCCCTACTACAATGTCATACTGATTTTATATAGCTCTCACTACTACAATGTCATACTGATTTTTTTTTCTGACAAGATCAAAGTGTTCTCCTCTGTACTTGTAGTTAACCTTATAACCATCTACTCGATCCTAACCTCTTTAATGTGTACCTTACTTCTTGCCCATTGTATCATGTCTTGGAGTGAGCCCATTAGTTTCATCTCCCTAACACAGATCCAGCACCTTTACGTATGAACATTCCCTTCATCTTCATCTTCTTAGCTTTATTGCCTTTATCGTTTTTCATTCATTTTTTAAAATTAATCTCACCATGACAGGTCCTTGCACAGTGCCATGAAGGGTGGATAGAGGGGTACCGACAGCTACCACTTGGTTACGGCCATCTCCCAGGTCACCGTTGGATCCATCATTACTACCGCCTCCCTGCAGCAGACTGTCTTTACTAGCTTGACGTTTATGACCTGAAAATATGATTATTATTATTATTATTATCATTATCATTATCATTATCATTATCATTATCATTATCATTATCATTATCATTATCATCATTATTATTATTATGTATTTGATAGAGCGCTCTACGAAAGATCACAAAAAACACAAAGAAATCAGAGCATAAACAGTGTTCTGAAGCCGAAGGCAAACATGAATATTAATGACCTAAACAAATACCAGAAAGACAAAACACTTCTGGTCTAAAGACTCAACTACAATCAGTAGAAGTAGCTTATCTTTCTCTATGCAAGAGAAACCTGAAATGTAATACAAGAGTCTTTTAAATATCGGTTGTCACTTTCGATCTTATACGACTCAAGAAAAAAATCCATATGTATGATGCAATGATACAAATGAAACAGCTGATTTTTTTACTATAAAATGAAATGACTTCGACTTATGGGTGTCACAACACACATGACTCACAAATTGATAGTGGAATACACCTTGCTAAATCAAGACTTCCCTTGTTGACAGCCACACCTACCTCATGGCCTGCTGTTGGGACCAATACTAAATTAGTGCATCATATTAAAACTTTATCCCCAATTATCTGATGACCCATTTTCTAAAGTACTAAGAGAGGTTATATCCGGTACCATTTAAAAACATACCTTTTGCATTTGATGTACTCTGAGGTGTGGCAATGTTCAGTACCGTGAGGGCGTAGTGTGCTGGTAATGCTGATCGGCAGAGAGACGTCACAAAGGCGTCCCTGGATACCGTCTGGTCCAGTTTACCACAGAGACTGGCGTAGAGCTCTAATGACTTCAGGATAGATTCCGTGGCAGCCTCATCAGTGCTGAAAGAAAAAGATTCATATAAAAGGGGTGTGGTTGTCTCAAAATGTTGTTGTGAAACATGAAGAGGCTACAACAATACATTAATAAAGAATTATGACAAACAATATGTCATTTGGCATTATTAATACCGATGTTATGGTCAATATTTCATACCATTCTAATCTTTAGAATGGTCTGGAACGTCAATTAACTGGGGAATTTCCCAGATGGCAATCTTTGGTTCGGCTTTCAGCCAAGATAAATCTATTACCATATTTTTGGAGAAATACTGAGATTTTGTTCATCACTCACATGTACCAAAATGAATATGGGAGTGTGTGTATGGAGATAGAGTTAGGAGAGGGTGGTTAGGAGAGGGTGGTTAGGAGGGGTTTGCTAGGAGGGGGTAGGGTAGAATGCACAATGTTACAAAGGGTGTTCTGTTTGCAGGTCTTTTCCTCTGTGTGTGTTTAAATTCTTTCTAGTACGCATAAGTTAGGTTATCGAAATATAACATATTCATATAAGCAGAGTATTAAAGCAGAGCATTAGATACATATAATGCAGAGTATTATTCAAATTAAGATTGTACCTGGCCAACTTCCTAGCTTCCTTCACCATATGAAGTTTATATGAGGAAGCATTTAAAAATGAATTCTCATAACTGTCAACATTTTGTCACTCTTAGACACTTATCACACTATCGTTAATCATTTAAACAACAATAACTTATTCACTGTTTTTGTCTATTTTCCTGCTATATTTAGGCTTACAGTGATGATAAATCATACACACCAAATTCTACAGCAAACTGGACATGTCTCATAGGTTACGAATCATTTTCAGTTTGACATTTATAATAATATTTGAATAATTCCTTCCCCACTATATCGACCAAACGATCCTCTATGAAAGCTTCTAAAATCAACACTCATGCTATACCATACCACCTAATCCACAAAAAAATATAAAAAACTTTTCTTCCTATTTTTCTCCCAGAAAATTATACTCTTCATAAAGATTTTATTTCTGGTCAGATTATAGAATGATGACTTACCAGGCTTCCAGTAAGAGTGAGAGAGCAGACATGACACCACACCAAGAAGACTCCACGAGTGTTGTCCACATTGCATATAGTTCTAACAAAAAGAGACCCAGCATAACACAAATCAATTGTCAGCATGTGACCCTCTCTCTATCTCTCTTAAAGTAATATAGTAATTAAGACTCAACATTCCACATATTCAATAGCACAACTGTGCATTGGAAAGTACCTTTTCAAACACAAAACAAATTGTCAGGCTTTCTTTATAGTGCTTACTTTCTTCTTTGTGTTTATTGCATTCTCTTCCAAAGCAATTGTCATATTAAAGGTGCACTGCATCAGTTAATGATCTCATTTTGAATTTAAATCCCAAGGAGGACTTGCTTGTAGTCAACAAAAAAAAGGGTGAGAACTACTTTTCTACAAAGCTGTTTGTGTGCTTTAAAGAATGACTTTGAGCAAACCCTTTGGGTTTGATATGCCACAGTGCAAAAATAAAGTAACCCTTTGAATGTAGCATATCTTTCAAAATTTACTGTGAGAGTTTATGAACTCACTTTAAATATGTGTCAGGAATCAGAAAGACTTTGTTCAGATAAATTTGATAATTTTCACAATTCAGATCTAATCTAATAGTAGAAAAGATGACCTGAATTTAAAAGGGTCTGTGACATGTACAAACTTAATTTTTCTTTGTACCTACAGTCATTGGTCAACATCAATGACATCTGAGAATGCAAAAGTCAATTCCCATTTGGTTTGAAAGCAAATAAGATGTATTCTTCAAAAAAAGGGATGCATTTGAATGACAAGCAGCAGGAAAACATCTGTGACGACATTGAAGATTAACTTTTCAACCAACACATGATGTTACTCTTTCATGTGGTATGGTAGATTAAACAACTTACAATCTAACTGTTTTATTTTCCCTCTTTTTTTTCGAGGGAGGAGGATTGGGGAGGGGGAGGGAAGGCTCATACACTTATAAGAAAAATTGTAAATAGAAATAATTAAATCAGAGGTATTAAACTATTCAAACAAAGATTCAAATATTTTTACATACAGCATAAAATATGAATATATATTGTTTGATACAGAAAAAGGCACAATTAATGCATTATGCATTAGCTAGAGTTCAACATCACGCAATATGTTTATATCACTTTTAGCAACTCAATCAAAAGCACTTGACAATTTAAGATGATGGTACTACCTATTGACTTCTCATGAGAGCAGGTAATTGGCAATAAAAGCTGCTGTTCTTGTGGGTCATACTGACAAGGTTATCAAACCTGCTGGCATTAGCCACGTTAGCAGTGAGAAATGTATTTGGATACAAATCTTTATATTTATTTTTCTTAATGTGTTCATTAACAAAATTACTCTCCCAGTATTCTACTGCAAGTCAACTCATGTGAGCTAATGGGTTTGGTACTAAGAACAAAGAAATGCAAGTACCTGGGACTCTCAAAGCTTATCCCTGAAGAGAATAATGAAGCATTGCAATGCATTGACGTTACATAAATATAACATGATGTGGCTGTGGTTGGACATGGATAATTACATCAAATATACCCTTTTTAGAATTCAAACAATTATTTTAAAGATCTTAATTTTTGTATCAAGAGTTTTTTTGTTCTTGAGATATATCTTGTTGATGTCATCCCATATGTGTATAGGGGGAAGGATTGGAGAAGGGATAGGGAAGCGAGTAGAAAGGTTTTCAATGAAACAATCTAACATAACGACAGAAGTGGATAGCGAAACACAGCTTGCAAATTACCATAGAATGCAAAAGCATTAACATAATTGTCTACTTCTGTAGAAGCTTGTCACGCTTGATTTGATGAATAGGATTAAATTCACCATAGCTTTCTGTATTTGACCTCTACAGAAAATACATTTAAAGTCTGGAGTAAACTTGCATTAACTTGGCAACAGTTTTATAAACAGAGGTTTAGCATTTGACTATTTGGGATGTAAGATTGGCTAGAGCTTAGAGTGGGGGATGGTTAAGAAGTGAGCAGTGGTATTATTATTTAACTTATGCCAGTAATATTTTTCATTATGTTGTTTTTGTTATGTTAATATGGGACTGGGTTTTCCACTTTTGATGCTGAAGAAGTCTGTAAATGAAGGTTATCATTTGGCAGTTTGATATTAATGATATAAAATCTTTAAAAATTTAAAATTAAAAAACAAACAGATGAAGGGTTACACTGTCTGCAAATGGAAGCTTTGATGATACTCTAACAGAAACCATTCAGCATGATTTTCAAATGTTGTCATGGTGTACTTTGTGTCTGGCCGGAAACAAGTACTGGAGTTAGTTTAATGGTGGAATGAAGCAATGGGTTTTCGGACTACATCTTGGTTTATAAAGCCAATCTTACTTGCAAAAGTGCAATAAAACAAAACAATGTATGAGGAGGCACTTCACTTTTTCTACAGTAGAATAGCTTTCTTGAATCACTGTGTCATGTGTTTCTATAACAAATTAGTCAATTTAATATTTTCTAAAGATTTATTAGTTCTTTCAAACTAAGAAATTAAAGTATGGAATAAATTGTATAGGATTATGAATAACACCCAGTAGTGGTCAATATCACATCTACAACATTGGAATATACTTAACAGTTCATGTGTGATCTTCTTTTTCACTTTCTTGGAAGGAATATACTTAAAATTAATGTGTGATATGTGATATCCTTTTTCAATTGCTTTTTTTTCACTTTTTCACTTGCTTTACCATGATCAATGATCTATTACTAAAGACATAGATTTTTTTTGAGACCAGCTCTGTTTTTTTATATATATATTTTTTTCAAAATGTTAAAGAAGGGAGTTCATTCTCTCCCAATCCATTCTGTGGTCACCTAAAAGTCTGGATAATCAATTATTCACTGGCCCGCAAGGTGGTAGAGCCTCACAAGAAGTAAACGCCTATAAATTTATATCACTGTACATGGCATTACAACATGATGAGCACACTGCACTGAAATGTGAATAACAGTTTCTATCAGTAATCTAACTAGTTATTACTGGCAATCTCACCTAACGAGAAGGATTTAGCAATATGTACATGTAAAAGTGAAGGTTTTACAGCACACAAATGATGTTCATGAGAGAGGATGCCAGGGAAGCAACACAAGTCATTAGTTTTATGTACAGTGCATGTTGGATGGAACTGACAGTTGATACTAAAAGCACGGCCAATAAACCTTCATAATTACTTCAAAACGTAATTATTGGTTTCATTTCTATACAATGGAAAAACTTAAACACGCATTGAGCGGAACAAACTGTTTGCTTCATGTTACTGTAGTATTTAAGTATTCAACTAATGTAGATGTTGTGCGAATCTGGCAAGTGGCAATTGAGTGTGTAGCTGAATAATAACGTAATAACCTGGCATAACTACTACTTTATTTATGAATGGTTGGCCACTGTGGTAAACCATGTAAATGCAATGACTTTGTTAAATTTAGTGATTTAAATATTCATGATTTCCTCCTCACATAGACAACACAGGAGACCCATGAACAGATCTGGCATAATGTGTAAACATTTACTGAGATGTCTCATGAGGAATGAGAACCTCAAAGGTATCTCATAAGAATCCTATTAACACCACAAAGGAAGATCATGGGTACCTCACAGGAATCACAAAAGTACCTTAACAGAACCTCAAAGGTATCTCATAAGAAACCTATTAAAACCTCAAAGGAAGATCATGGGTACCTCACAGGAATCACAAAAGTACCTTAACAGAACCTCAAAGGTATCTCATAAGAAACCTATTAAAACCTCAAAGGAAGATCATGGGTACCTGAGAAGAACCTCATATTGAATCTCACTAATACCTCTCATAAATACCTCAATAGAGCCTCACAGGAATCACAAAAGTACCTTAACAGAACCTCAAAGGTATCTCATAAGAACCCTATTAAAACCTCAAAGGAAGATCATGGGTACCTGAGAAGAACCTCATATTGAATCTCACTAATACCTCTCATAAATACCTCAATAGAGCCTCACAGGAATCACAAAAGTACCTTAACAGAACCTCAAAGGTATCTCATAAGAATCCTATTAAAACCTCAAAGGAGGATCATGGGTACATGAGAAGAACCTCACATTTAATCTAACTAATACCCCTCATAAATACCTCAATAGAGCCTCACAGGAATCACAAAAGTACCTTAACAGAACCTCAAAGGTATTTCATGAGAACCTTAAGTAGAACCTTGGGACAATCATGAATAGAGTACTCCAGTGAGCACCTGAATGAAACCTACAAGGATTTCTTTTGAGAACCTCATCAGAACCTGTATGGAGTTTTATGAATATACCAGGTTAATTTCTGATCATCCTATGGGTACCTCATAAGAATCTCTAAATAATCTCATGAAACTCTCACTAGGACGTTTCAATTATCCCATCAGGTTCTCTGGAAGAGCTAACAGGGCTTTTACAGAAGAGAACTTTCCATTATCTGAATTTCAATGATATTTATCCCCCTTGACACCCCCTTGAAACTGAAGCTATTGGCCAAGAGCTTCAGATGCTAACTGCAAAATGATTGGATGTGAGGCGAGGTAGATGAGCAACTTGCAGGTAATGAGATGAAGAGTTGACGATAGCGTGGAATGCTCTGAGGTGTGTGTACTGGGTGTTTCAAACGCAAACTTACGATGTCCTCTGGGAAAAGACATTTTTTCATCTTCCTCTTGGTCTTCCTTCTCCTGCTCATCGATATCTTTATCTTCATCATTCTTCGCCCGTTCTGTTTCTTAATATTAAATTTGTAAAGAGGAAATGCTAAGATAAAACCACTTTAGGGCTAACAGGTGAAGTCTAGTAATTCTAAAGAAAGAATTAATAAATGGGGCTCAGTTTGAGGTCGATAAAATGTGAGCCCTTATGTTATCTTCGGCTGAAATCATGGACTAACGTAAATGAACTGCAAGCATCACCCTGCAGCCTGGAGATGATGCATTTATTACAGGGGATGCCAAAGGAAAAAGTCACAAATAACAGCAATTTGATTATTTGAAGGTTTAATAAGATAAAAAAAGGTAGCTACAACTCCTTTCACTTACCATCAGAAAATATAGTGTATTTTATTATGAACATGATATCAAGAAAAATAAAAAAAAAAATTTTTTAAATTCCTTAGGATATCAAAGTTGTTTGAAAAACAAACAATAAATAGAAATTTTTGTGTGTATGTGTGTAAAGGATGAAATGCAAACTTTTTCCACATGAACAGAAGAATAAAACAGTTAACCCTTTGACAGAAACCCAGGAGAATGTACCTCTGCGGGATTATTCATCACTTAATAACTAGTGCAATTTAGGGATATATTTTCGATAACAATCTTCATAGTGACAGACAGGTGAGAAATTTGAGAATTGCAAACATTTTTGTAGTTATAACATTTTATGCTAATTACATCTGCAAATATATGTGATATTTCAGTATATCATTACCATACTACATTTAAAAGATAACAAATTTCATGTCATACAGCAAAAGGCACCGAGTCAGTTTTCTGAACGTCATTGCTGATGACTAGAGACACAGTCGACGAGGTCCTTTACAGACATCTAATTGACTATATGCCGCATTTAACTGATGTAGCAATGTAGTAACACTACAAATCACCACAACAGACAAGAACAACCCTTTAAAATTTGACTCAAATCAAACTTTTACTTATAATCTGAAATAATCACATCACTGAAAATTGACAGCAGGTTATAACTGCAATAAAAGAGATAAGGGATGTATTTTACAGTATTTGTTTATAATAGCTTGAACTGACCTTTGTCCACCTTCTTCATTTTGACAGCTTGTCTCAAACTTCCGACATCAGGTCTGGCTCTCCATAGCTTCTCTTCTGTGTCCATCTCAAAGGTCACCACCGTGGACACGCCCTTGACCGCATCCAGGAGGGCACATAATGCTACGGACATCCCATAACCGTCAGGAACAGGAGGTGGTTCACCTTTGTCTAACAGTTCGAGACTGTACAAGGAAATGTTACAAAAACAAAAACAAATTAATTAAAATCTTCACCTCCGTAATCGTTTGGAACATTTTGTTAATTAAAACAAGAATAATATTTTTTCAACTTTGTTTTCAAGAAATTTATTGCAATTTTCTTCTTTTAGAAGTAAAACTAGAGCACCAATGGTGCAGAGCTCATACCTTTTCGAGCTCAAAAATGTAGGGCCCACAAAACTTTATGGCCCACCAAATTTCAGGCCATTTTTCAGATTCCAC